>CM039640.1:1258720-1563781 GCA_022405125.1 Anthidium xuezhongi | reverse complement strand
ATCTCGTATCAAAACGAGAAAAATGTTATTTTCACAATTATTGAGAAATTATTGATACATAAAGATAAAAGTCATGTCTAAAAACACCGTCTACAATCTGGTATCGAATTTTACATTTTCGAACACGAAAAACCGATCTACAATAGTCTGTACCTCGAATAACTCATACTATTAATTATTGTAACGCAACGATTAAAAATTATACATCACAGCCCGCGCCAGGTACGCCGATGCACCAGCGAGAGGAAAGACTCCGCGAGAGCGTCACCTCTCTCACTCGCACCAAGCCTACGCAGTACGCTAATGCGTAAGAGGGAGAGAACACTCGTCCGCCGATCGGACCTTTCTCTCCCTCAATGTGCGAGTGAGAGCACCGAGCATCTAGTCTCTCACTCCCTCTATGCCAAACTCGCGCCTGCGCACAACACCAATGTGCGAGAGAGTGAACACTAGTCCGCCGATCTCACCTCTCACTCCCTCAATGTGCGAGAGAGAGAACACTAGTCCGCCAATCTCACCTCTCACTCCCTCAATGTGCGAGTGAGAGCACCGAGCATCTAGTCTCTCACTCCCTCTACGCCAAACTCGCGCCTGCGCACAACACCAATGTGCGAGAGAGTGAACACTAGTCCGCCGATCAGACCTCTCACTCCCTCAATGTGCGAGAGAGTGAACACTAGTCCGCCAATCGGACCTCTCACTCCCACAATGTGCGAGAGAGTGAACACTAGTCTACCAATCAGACCTCTCACTTCCTCCGCGTCAGTGTAAAAGCGAGAGAGAAGAGTGCAACGAGCATCTTACCTCTCACTTCCTCCGCGTCACTGTACGAGCGAGGGAACAATACTCGTCCGCCGATCGGACCTCCCACTCCCTCCGCAGCAATCTCGCAAAGTTACAATTGTAAACGTTAGTTATAAATAATATAATAACTATTGTAAAGCTGAATGTATAAATCATGTAGTTTATTGAATAAATGCAGCTTTTACAGTTAGTAGTTAGAATTAAGTGCGTTAGAATTAAGAATGTAACCTTTATGTAACATACATAATTGAAAGAATTATTACTTTATCATTAAAAATGCAAAAATACAACGAAATAGAAATCTCGCTACCATCTTCGTATTACTTACGTGCTTATCAATTTTTATTTATTCGAACCTCACGGCTCGAAGCTACGTGCTCTGATTGGTCAGTGTTTTTCGTTGATAACTCAAAAACGAAGCTCCGTCCGACATTTTTGCAAAGGTATTTGTTCAGAATAATTCAGCTACCTCCTATTTCTGGTTCTTGCACTAGTTCTGAGTCACCTGTATTTATACATGTAACACTTGACGGGCGATATTTTCACAGTTTTGGAAGCTTCAATAAAATCAGTTGCACTGAAAAACTCTTAATTTAAACAAATTGAAAACCTGAATGCTTTGTTTCGCTGTTTCTTGAATTTTGTCACTACGCGCTTTGAGAACGGTACTGTTCGCGACATCTAACAATGGCGGGAAAAACTAGCGCGATGGAAAGTTTTTGTTTTTCGTAAAATAAAAAACTTTTGCTCTGTACTAGACAAGCGTAGTCTTCCGTAGTGTCTGTGTCAGTTAAACAATAGTGTTACAATTTTGAAACTAATACATCAGAAGGATAATATTGAAATTCTATAGAAGTGGACTGTTGGTGCTATTTGAGTCAAACTGTGCATGTTCTTTTTTTATAACGTCCGGCTTTTTCAGCTTTTAATAGCTTCTAAGATGTTCTGAGTGAATAATACGCTTAAAATAGCAACATTGAAGTTTATTTAGAGCATAAAAGAGGATAAAAATGAACATTAGTAACATTCCAATATTCTTTTTTTAATCCCTGTTATTTATGCAATACTTTTGGTATTTTAATATCTTTAGGAAAAGTATGTTGTTAATGCAGAACATTTAATACGTTATAATAACTCGACAAGGTGAAATATTTTCAGGTGAAACAATAACAAGTGATTAAAAGGTTAGTGATTAAAAGGATTTTGATACTTCAAGGTAAATGTGACGTTCCTGTTTTAGTTCTGTTGAAATTTGAAAATTCCTTTCTTTCGCAAAATAAGAAACTTTTGCACCTTATATGGTATGGAAAACATTCTACACTCTTCATGTTTTTTTCGTATAGTTTTGCCGCTCACCGTTAGATGACGGTAAAGATACCGTTTTTAAAGCGCGCCCTATTTTAAAGTTTAAATCATATAAAACCAGAGTACATTGTACTTTTAATCCATCACATTATCGTTCAAATTACTTAATTACAAAGCAAACGACGCTTGACTCGTCGAAAATATTACTTTAAATTCAAGAAATTTACCGATCGCATTTATTTTGTTTCATCTTTATTAAATTTAACGTCACCAATTTAACGATATCATAATCGTATCCTAATTATTAAAAAAGAAAAACACAAATTCGGTAATAAAATTTTTATTGATATTTCTTATCAAATACTTAGAAAACGCATCACGATCATTGGATGACACTGGACTTTACCTTGTCCTAGAAACGCGAAACGGGGTCATGGGTTACCAAATCGCATCTTCTGGAATTCTCGGCCGTCGAGATAAAAATTCACAGCGTTTATTAGTGTAATAGGTAAAAATCTGAACTATCGTTGCGTCAGCGATACAAATATTAAACATTTCCCCGTACCGTTTCGCGTAACGTAATTTCTACGTATCCGAGTTACGAGTGTGATCATGAACGAAAGTCTGCGTGATGATTTCATCGTATATAACAAGTCGCGTATATAAGTGTGATATCAGTCATCGTAGACACCAGTCAGTGAAAAGCAACTGATAGCGTCGTACGAGAATCTTAATTGATTTAATCGCGCGTCAACACCGAAATCATTGAAATCAGCTGACCTTCTCTGTCCTCTTTCAACGTGAGTACTTGTGTTAAATTTAATACTATCTTTAAAGAAACCGTCAAATTTTGTTTGCGGAAGATTAATAAGATTTTCATGAATTTCTGATGACAATTTTATGTACGTACTTATATTATTGTTTTTCTTGTTTATCAGCATTCGCTAGACTATACATCAAAATATTGCGTGTACGATTTATCACACTTGTCTTTTTTCTTGTACTATGTTTCGTAAATCAGTGCCAAGAAAGCGTCGAGTTCGAATAACTTATTGAAAGAGCTGTATTTTGAAATGGATACAATTTTATTTACATATGAAAATGCACATTGATGTGTCCCAAATTTTACAAGAATGTGTTTGTAACTAAAAAGTTGAATTAATGTTTGACTAAAATAGTTGAATAAAACTGTTTAATAATTTATATCATTTAAAACTATTTGTTTATAGATTGTGTCAAAACCAAAATGGAAAGTGTATCAAGTTAATAACATCAATTGCTATGTTACAACAATAGAATTGCAATTGTTTAATTAAGTTTGACACATTGACTGTTATACTAAAAATACTCCTTTTTCGATACGAATTACGACACATATTCATACAAATATTAAATATTAACTTTTTAACCCTTTGCACTCGGAAATTTTGTTCAGATTATTTACCAGCAACTCAAAAATATTTAATTACAAGGTAGTGAACAATATAATATAGTATTGGAAATAATTATTCCATTTAAATTATATTGGGAGGAAGCTTAGAAAAAG
Source organism: Anthidium xuezhongi (assembly GCA_022405125.1). Lineage (NCBI taxonomy): Eukaryota > Metazoa > Arthropoda > Insecta > Hymenoptera > Megachilidae > Anthidium > Anthidium xuezhongi. The sequence continues at coordinate 1,560,126 of CM039640.1, read as the reverse complement.
AAAAATAAATTAGTTATATTCCCTTAAAAATCACCTGCGTTCTTTAATGTCCCCTCAGAGGGATCAATCGAGTGGAAAAGGTTAATACGATTCTACAGTCTGCTGAATTTCAAATACAAAATAGAATATAAAAATTATTATTTTTAAGATGTTCACTACAGTACTGTACATGTTAGTCTATTTCTGTATTTATTTGTGCAAAAACGAATATTTACGTACACTTCCAGATGCGTCTTCTACTTCTTTGCCTGGTCATCGTTCTTCTACACTGTACCCTGTCGTTCGCGTTCAAGTTGGACGATAGGTACCTGGAAGTTCACGATGTACACAATCAGCTACAGTCTTTGGAACAACTTCCGCCCCAAGATCCTGCGGTGCATTCTTTTCCAACGGCGCCGACGGTGCCTCTTGTGCCCACCTGCACGAGGGAAGGATACTACAGGGATCCTTTCAACTGCAGGAAGTTTTATCATTGCCAACAGCAGAATGCGGTGCCAACGGGTTTCTATTGTCAGTATGATCTGATATTTAACACGATTACCGACTCCTGTGATCGTCCTGATAACGTGGAGTGTTGACCTCTGAACTTAACGTGGGAACTTTTCAAAGAAGAAGCAGATATGTATGACTGTATTTATTGATCTGCCTATGCGTGGGTGTCTGAGCGCGTGTAAATGATTTATCGTCTAGAGATAATTATTATGTAAATTATTTAACACTAGAACGACCAAATGCATTTTGTATAAGTTTCAAATGAAAATGATAGAAATTATGAATGTGTCCTTATTATAAGTTTATATCTCGTGATTCATTCAATTATTTGTCCAATTTTTTCTCAATTTAAAAGCAGGCAGTTTTTCTAGTGTTGGAGGTTTATTTAGTTTTAGTTTAGATTATAATAAAATTGTGTACTTAGGGGAATTTTATTTAGTTGAATAGGAATTTTTCGACAAGTATTATAAAAATTACTACAAAAATTATTAAGGGAAGCGAATAATTTGTTTGATTGCATTTCTGTTGACATTCAACAGTGTTTCCTGTTCTGTAAGTATGAAATAATACATGGTTTTGAGTTAATTGTTAATGTTAAATTCAAATTAGAAAGAATTTTAGGCAGTTACGTCGAATTTTGGTAAGAAAGAAGTATTATGTAAATTATTACGAAATTGTTTAAAGCAAAGTAAAGTTTAAAGTATTTGTTACAAAATTAATTGTTTACTTAATAAAATCAAAATTAACACAAATGAAAATTAAGGGTACCGATTAACCTAGATTCTAATAATTGACTTTGTAAAACTGAACGGACAACGTCTACAATGAATCATGATTTTATTTGTTATATAATAATATCTACAATAAAAATACCACATCGTTTGAAAAACAATTTTCGTTACAATTATACAGTAATTTTATATAATAATATAATATTTAGGTTTTCGTTCCAAATAAGATGTAGCGATGAACATACACCTCGCAGTGGGAGTGAGAAAATACATTTTTTTTTTTGTTTGTTGCAAATTCCACATTGATTTCTTCACTCAGTGTTATTCTTTATTATTTTTTTTTTTTTTGTGTTTTGCAGCAACGAACCGAGCACACTCGAAACCGATTTTTATTCGTCATATCCCGTACGCCTCGTTCGTTCATCGAGAAGAAAAAAAAAGTTTTTCTTCGTTTCGAGTGTCCCTCGTTTCGATCTTCTATTTTCTTTTTCTCTTTCCTTTAAATATTCCGCGGTGCACGTTGACCCGCCTTCTATGCCACGATATTTTTTTTTCTTTCTTCCCCTCTTTTTTTCTTTTTTTTTTATTTAGCGAGATTTATAGAAATATTGGACTAGAGCGATCCAACGTGTTTCATTTTTTTCTTTTTCCTATCTCTTTTTCTTGTAACGCGAGCGTTCGCCCGTCTAATTTTAACTACACTTAGTTAATAGTATCGTAATGTCATCTCAATATATATATATATCATCGTATTAGTTGTCATAATATATAGAAAATACATATAACAATTATTTAAATGACTCACAATCAATCATTTTTTTTTTTTTATTATTATTTTGTTAGAGCGTACGCCGCTCGTGTACGCGTGCCCTTTCACTTCCGGTCACGTGTACACGCCGCCGGTACACGCATACACACATGTATACATACATTTATTTATATTTATATATTTATATATTTATATTTATATTTATATTTATATATTTATATTTATATTTATATTTATATTTATATTTATATATATAATTCATTCATTTATTTATATATTTATATTAATCGATGCGTTAAATTTTACATGATATTCTTTTCTTTATACTTTACACTCGTCGTACAGAGGGAGGAACAGGATGGTGAAGGATTATTTCTTCGAAGGGAGAAAGGAAAAAGGAAGATAACAGACGTTTCATACATTTACATTGTCTTTGTCGTAGCGTTAGGTTTTTCTTTTCTTTTTTAAGTGAAATTCCTTTTACAATCAATATCCTGCAAGTATTTATTCATTGTACTGTTGTATGCATCCTCGCTCTCCGAAGAATTATTTCGCCGTATCGTTTTCAGCAGCCCACGCAGCTGATGGAATTTGTGTTTCAACTTCTTCGTATTTTACTTATCAATTCTTACGGGGTTTTTGCCTTGCTTCGAACATCGGGCGCTCTTTTTAATTCATTTATCCTTTATCGTCGTTTTCTTTTGATTCGCTGTTGTTAAATTGGGAAACACGAACATTCATTTGTGTACATTCAATACGATCATATATTTCTATCTATACAATAGGTTTAGAGTCGTGTTTTTATTGTTTTATTTCGAGCACGTTTGTTAACACGTTGTTGCCTCCAATCTTGTACAATTAAATAATTAGTGGCAGAAAAGAGAAGGCAAACCGTAAATAACGTCAACAATAAGTTAATAGTACAAGGTATTAAAAGCTAAGAAAACTAAATTAGTAATATTCTGTCGAGTTAATTTTGAATTTAATTTTTAACCCGTTGACTGTCGTAAGAAAGGGTAAAATAAACCGTGAGTATTACTAATATTAGGCCAATAATGCAGAGTGGCAATTAATTGATAGAATCTTCGATAATTACAATTTAGGCGTGTCAACGTATTAATTAGAAATTACATTCAAAAATTAATGCTACCGTTGTAGTCATAGATGGTTGACGCTACAAATTTTATATAATTGAATAATTAAAAATTACAAAAGTTTAATTTTTGATTAAAATTAGTGATAGTTGACTAATTAGCCATATTTTTAATAATCGTGGCACTCAACGTGTTAAATATTTCTACGCGATATTATTATCTTTTTAAAGAGTCACTGAAGTCGCTCGAAATTAATAATCATACATTTAGTTACCTTCTCTTTGACACAGTTTATTCCAATTGTTTTTCGATATTTTCTATTAAAAATTCATCAATAGAAGGAATTTGTTGAAGAACGATTTCCGATAGAGATATTAAAGAATTTTATCGAAGAATTGAACGATTGTAATTTCATTCCAAAGTTTGTAAAGGAACTTTCGAGTTCGAACTTAAAATTAGCACCCCAATTCGCCACCCTATTCATTAACGCAAACTTTCATGGTAGGATTGCAGTTTTATTTTTGCGATTTCAACCCTTTAATGCCCAGTCTCGAGTTTGTAAAACCGTCGATAATAAATAATATCGAGCACCAAATTTATTTAATCCTTTGAATCTGTATACACAACAAAACTTTGTTTTTGACAAAGGGTTAATTTTTTAAAAAACTTTAAGATAGAGTCACCGACGAATAATGTTTATAGGAATGGGAAATCATTATAGTTAATGGAATTTAATTTTGCAAAATATAACTTGTCTGTCCAAGAGAACCGTCTGGGAATTAAAGGGTAAAGTACATATAAGGAACTTTCAAGTTCAAATGATAAATTAGCACCTGAATCGACGCACCAAGGCGTCGATTTCTTAAGGTTGATCGATTGAAATATTTCAAAAATATTTTTACAAATTTCTTCCTTTTTTATTGAGCGAAATGGTATTGCTGTGTGGTTTTTCATAAGGAAGTATTATGTACTTTGATATGTCAGCTTTAGCTTCTTTTTTACCCTCCCACATTTGATTCTTCGATTTTTGATTGGTATCGAATTGCAGTTTGATTAAAGTAGAAAAGATTTTTCTACGATTTAAATCAAGAAAACGATTTGTAGTTTTAAAATAACGATTGTAAACATTTAAAAAAACAGAGTTGAACATTTAATATTACTGGTGTTTTATACATCGAAGATTAAAGTGCCAATAATTATATGGTATACGTACGTAACAAGTCGATTTAAAAAATTATATTCAACCCTGTTCCATCGAACCGGAACGTTTTGATCATTTTAGTCGAGATAATAAAAACCATCGATTTTACAAATATTTAACATATCATTGATCTGCTAGAATAGTGACACATCTAAAAATGTCTATAAATATCGTTACAGGTACTTTCTAGTTATTTAAAACAGAAATCATATATAAATGTTTAATGTTACAATTAAAAAGGAACCTATTACAACCCTTCCTTAGATAGTAATTTTATTAGTGACTGTTAAAGCTCAAAAACCATGACAAAAATTTTCTCATTGCTAAATAGTATTGGTAATTAATAATTTCTTTTCATAACAGTTACAGTATATACTTTTTCAATTATGTCACTCTTTTAGCAAATCGATTAACATTCAGCACCGGTGTTTAATACTCGTTTCAACATTCAATTTTTAAAATTTAATCTGGTGGTTTCTGTTCATCGCAACTTTCAACCTTTAGAAAGTTGATTATCTACGAAACGAAGTAGATTATCGACGTACATTTTTGGATGTTTGCATTTTGATTTTCGTGCTATAGCCATGGTTATCATGTACACTGTATACTATACATTTATACCGTTCACATAAATTTTCCGAGAAAAAGTGCATCAAATTTTATTTTAGGAAAAATGAAAAGGAACACCCAATTCTTTGTTGATGATCCCAACTGAAAGCATTATATTTTTAAAATACAAATTAAGGAAAGAAGTGCTATACTTTTAGAACCTTAGGAATTTCAAAATATTATACTTTCAGAAATCAAATTTTGGAGACTTAAAAATATATTTATGATATACTTTGCTATGATTGAAAAGGGTTGACAAAAGAAAAATTATCTTAGACTCGAAGCAGAAATGCACTTTTCGCGAACGGAAACGCACTCGAGAGCCCACGTTCAGAAAGAGCATCGAATGTTAGAAAATTTGCCACACTTCCGGTTCCATCTTTCCCGATACGTTGTCCCGCCGTTTTTGATTGTCAATTTTGATTCTTCGATCGGAACGATTTCGACCCTCGAGGGTGATCACGTTTTCTACTGCATCGCATTCTTTTCTTTCTCGACCCATTTGCATCATCAGCGTATATATACGCGCGGTTCTTCTGATAGTCACAGATCATTGAAATCATTTAAGTGTGTTTATACTTTTCGAAGTAGTTGCACTGTGACATACAGATAACCCTTTCATAATACGGCATCTCTATGATATAATCTCATGTTAACAAATTTCATGGAAAATGCATTAAATTATTAACTGTTATTATGTTTGATTAGGTATAAGAAAAAGTTAATATAACTATTTTTGTACTCGTTTCTCGTTTCACATAACATTGATTTCAAGAACCTAAAGACTGTGTTATCAGAGGGTTATCTGTACTTGATGCAAACATTAGTGAGAAAGACATATTATTTCATTTTTTGTATGATGCAAATGAGATTGTAAACACGAATTTTTGAAGGATATTGAAAGGATAGGGAACAGGATGGAGAGGATTTGAAGGGAAACACAAGGTGCTTGATCTCGCACAGCATTCCTCGCGACACATATAAAATTCAGACTCTTTATACAGAATTATTATTGCATACTACACGTTTGCCGTTCTAGGCTACGAGGCACCCACCTCCGTTTTTCTTCGCTAATTAGTGCCCTACAAGCGCGTACGTAATGACGAGTGGAAAAGGAACTAGGGTTGTCTTTTTTTTTTCTTCTTATTCTGGAGTCGAATTTTGTTCTCCTTTTTTTTTTTTGATTTTCAGCAGTGTTTGATTTAGAACGTCGTGCGCTCTCGATGGGCTCGATTGCAACGCGGCGATATTTGGCACGGTATTTATTATTTAAGCGTTTCGTTTTTCAACGACTGCGAACGATCACTGTTTTTGATATTTTTTTCATAGAGCCTGCGTCCTTTCGTTTTCTTATCTTTCTTGATTCTCGTTACTCGTTTCGATTCGTCCACACCTTTTAAGATATTGTTTCAAATAATTATGCTTTGTTCTCGTTATTTTATTTTCAAAATACCAACGCTGTTTGATAGAAGAAGCAACTGTCAAGATATTAAGACCGGAAGATTTTATTTTAAGAAATTTTTACAACAATCCGCTTCAAATCTTTCTGTTGTATTATCTTGACAATTATTCCGTTAAAATTGCTTTCTTTCTATTACCTTAAATATAATTTCTTATTTTAATTTGCAATTAAATTTATCTAAATTTGTCCAATATCAAGGATTTCCACAAACCATGAATAAATAATTAGTTTTTGCGCCAATTATTGATCGTCGTTTATTTGTTAACAGATTGATTGCCATGGGCCAACACTACTGTATAACAAAATAATTTGCAGGAAAGTAAAACTTTTAGTATGAATTAATTACCAAATTGGGAGCTTAAATTGTAATTTTATTCATTCCACATGGCCACTTTTACTTTGGCAGTCAAAGTGTTAATTATAAAGATTGTTACATAAATTTGATAAAGATTAAATTATTAACGCGTTGCCAATTTTTGAATCATGATTACTTTTAGTTTACTTTTAGAAAAAGTTACATTTAATGAAAATAAAAATTTAAGAAGACAAATTACAGTGAGTTAAATTTGTTAAAAACCTTTCAGAATTTTAATTTACTTCACTTGATGAATTGGCAAAATGTCAAGAGACGTAAATAATTAACAAAGAAAATATTCGACAAAAATACATATTTTCAAATAGATAATAAGGATTATCTTGATAGTAATTTGGAAAAGCACAGTACGAACTCGTAGATATTAATAAAATTATTACAATTTATGCGCAACAGAACTTTTAAATATATTTTTTTGTCACAAAAAGCGGTATCATTGATCATCAAAGTTGAATTTCATTATAAATCGCCCGATTAATAACCATAATCCGCACGTTCGAACAGATGTAAATTGTACAAAATATTCGATCAATGCAAATCCTTATTGGAACGCAAAGGTTGAAAACTCGTGATCACGAAGCGATTGGCGATTATCATTTTTATTTTTGATTTCTCGATTCACATCATTCCATTCGATATAGTATTTACGATTAAGCCAATGTCTACAAGAGATTATTCATGAGGAAGAAGTAGCACGCCAACAATCGAATACGAAGGGTACGTTGCATTTTAATTGTTCATTGGCACACACGTTCAATAATCTTGATTCCCTTAGAATCGTATCAGTCGTTTGAAAAATTGAACAATCTCAAAATGTTTTCACGATTTGAAACGTGCCTCGTATCCGTTTACACTAGGAATTAGGTACACTTGTAACTATCTGAGGAACGAGAAAAAACATTAGGGCAAAGAGGTAAAGGGGGTACGATTAACTTCTTAATGAATTAATACTTTCTGCACTTCATTCATGCACAGAGACACGACACGCGCGTATTTAAGGACTAATTAACAGAGGATTGTCTGCTTAAGGGGTTTCTCATCCGATTCAGTGCATCCATGAGGCAATCGATTGTTTACCGAAACAATTTTTCCGTGTTCTCTTTCATTTTTCTTATTTTTAATCCGTTAATCACGACAGACACTGGGTCAAACAATGGTAAAATGTATTTTCTATGATTTTTATTAATATGTAACGATCGAACTAAAAAGGTGTATTCGTTGTATAATTAAATAATTAGAATATTACAGTTACGAAAATTTAAATATTTGACAGATTTTAAAATCAACAGAATTCGGATTTTAATCTCGAATAGCTGAATTATTATATTTTATTAAAGAACAATCAATAGCTTAGGAATAAATTATCCCGGAGTTATGTATTCGAATATTTAAAATTGATTGAATAGCGAATATTTGTAATATAACCATTTGGAAATTATTCAAATAAGAAATATTATATACTTGAAATTACACGAATAAATAATTATAGTGTAAAATATCTAAATGCCAAATTCTTAATTAAATTTCAGACGAATGTAAGTCCGAGCTTTAAATACCCCAGAATCTGTCGATTAAAGGTCTAGAAAAACAATTTTGTTCTACCTGATGCATCATGAATGCAGAGCTCCCTCGGCCACGACACTTTTAGCTATCTATCGAAAGATATCTACTATTTACATCAATTCCTTTTAGACATAGCTAACGTTTTCATACCTCGTAGTTGAAAGATATACATGAAGTGTGTGCTGAATCGCCGAAGAGAAACGACATGTTCGTTTTTTTTTCTTTTTCACACATACATACATACGTATATACATACACAATTGGTTCAACATATTCGCCGTCTATCGCAACACCAAACGATTTCCGCTAGAAATAAAGATCCGTCTCCTGTTCCTACTAATCATATCTAAAGACAGAATCAACGCGTTGCAGAATTAACAAAACACAATAATTATCGTTAACACGTTCGCTGCCATAGTTATATAATTTAGTACAGAAAAATAAAAAATTCATCATTCATAGAAATTTTATAATCCTTAATTGCTATGATCGAATACTAATACAACATTTTTATGAATGGAAAATTATAAGGACAAACGCAGGTAACTGTCAAATTGTAAGAATCTATTATTCATATGGAGTATTCCAATTAATATAGTACATAATAATACGAATTATCAAGGTTATTACACAGATTGCGGCTTCAGTAATAACCATGAATAGTAACTAAATTTTAACTAACCCATTAATGCCAGCCGCTGTATAAGCTTTTATGATAAAAGTAACGAAAGAGACAATTATTTGACGTTAATGGATTAACATTGTAATTATAAGGTACAAATAAAGGCTTTCGAAGAATGATTATATTTCTGATGACTGAAGAAATCGTAAGGCAAGGAATTAAAAATTTATTTTCAAGAAATTATAAGAGACATTTGTATATTTAGAAATATTTCTTCTAAATTAAAAGAAACAAATTGCGAATGAAATAATTTTACATTCAGTAATGAATACATATAAGGGAAGGGAGGAGGGTGATAGGGGATATTCAAAGTGTAATAAGATATATAGATATTATACCACATTCTGAAAACGTCTTTTGAAATTAAACCGAAATTATATTAAAAATTAATTTGACTAAACTTGCAAACGAAGAACATAATTTATATCATAGAATTGTTTTTTATAGTATCTCAATCTTATTAATTTTTACTCTATAAAACAGATGCCATATAAAATATGAGTAATTAATTAAAGGTTTTAAACTGTACCCCCACCCATCGAGAAAAATACCTGAATCATATGTAAAATTGATTTGACCCCATAAGAAATTCCATGGCAGACAACATGTTAATGAATATTTCGTTTTTCGAGATCGATTCTTCTTTTCTGTCAAGTAACAGTAAGTTCGGAGAGAAAAATAGAATATCAAAGTGGATGTTTGACATGGAAGAAGGGTGAGAGAAGGTTTGGATGCGCAATGGCGATACCAATACACTTTGGCACAATAGAAGACTTAGTTTTCGAAGTTGAATCCTTATTTAAATAATGTCTGTATCGCTGAAATACTTGGAAACGCTTTCGTTTCCTGTTTGATTCTTCCCGCAGAATGAAATCTGTTAAATCTGCAACGCAACGCACGATTAACCCTTTGACCGCAAAAAATATTCTTTCACCGTAAAAAGATAAGGTGGAAATGCATGAAGACAGTCAAAGAGTTGGAAAATTTGTTCGTCTGAGAAACGGACACAGGTTTCAGCGATGATCCTGAAAGGAAGGGACAAACAGATAGGTATTCTTCTTCCACCGAAGAACATGCCTCCGTTATCGTTTTCGATACCAAAAAAAAAGAGCTTCGATTTCGTTCTGTATCCTCGTCTCTCCTCCGTGTATCTCGCTCGTTCTCCCGTTTTCTCATCTCCTCTAATATCGTAGTTAAAAGTCAACGATTAGTTACCAGAACACAAGGCACTTGGCTTACACATCATACATCATATTTTTTTTCGTTTCTTCTTCTTTTTTGTGGTTTTCCTTTTTTGTTCTATCTTTTTTTTTTTTCGTTAGTCGCATCGCTGTTGGTATAGCTCGGTGTTGGGATAGCTTACGCAAGACGCTCTGCGTTACGTGAGACGAGTGTTTTATACCTTTAACCCTTCCTGGATTAAATGGATCTCCCTTTAACCCTTTCAGAATTGAATAAACTCAGCAAACTTTGTGTAAACACACTTGCAAATACGTATATGTAAAAATATACAATTATGACAAAATTTTAGATAATCAAAAAACAAACGTTAAGTTCAGAAGATTTAATTTAGTAATTGTTCGTAGTTACTCAAAGGATCAAGAAGAAATTAGATTTATTTATTATTACCATCCATACAAAAAGTAGATTTTGTTTGAATTTTGATAAAATGGAAAACCAAAATATCAAAAAAATAATCCTTAGAAATTTTAGATCTTATTTTTATCTGAAACGTGTTGAGTGCCAAAGAAACTTCGATTAAGCTCTTTCATGTTTAAAGATATTATTTATAATAAATATTAGCATTATAAATTATAAAGAAATAGGTAATATTACTACAAAATTTTGAAAGTTACTTATAATAAATAACAGCAATATATATTTCCATAAACCCTAACAAAATTTCACTACTCTTATCTCAGTAAACATCGAAGGGTTAATTTCTAGAAATTAAATACTAGTTTCTCAATAATCTCTTGAACGTAAAAAAAAGGTTATATGAAAATTATTTCACCCTTGTCTAGCTTCTGTCTTACAATTCTTCCTCGAACTTAATAATTTACAGATGAATAACACCGAGAAATATTTTACACAACTTTTATTCAGAAATCTTCATCTTCGTAAATTGTAATTAAAATTTTTTTTCACTGTTTCCGAAATATCATTAATTTTGTCATATTTAGGTGAAACGCAACGTCGTATGAAGTACACGTCGAACTTTAAACTAACAAGAATATAAATAATATCGATTAAAAATTGTTCGTCTCACGTATCGTCGCCGATTGCAGGGTGCCTTGCAGCGTATGATGGAAATTAACACGCAGCAATCACTCACAATATCAATAGAAGAAAATAGTCCATATGTATATATATATTTATATAATATACATATATATACTATGTATGCGATGCAGTAATATTCTATATATATATATATATATATATATATATATATATAAGTATATATATGTATATGTATATATATATTTCATATATCCACTGTTCATCATCATCATCATCATCATATATATGTATATCCATTTATAAACGACGGTTAGATTATACATTACATCTGAGTATTAAAACATTTCCCTTTCTTGCCATTTTCCACGCTTATTTCCCTTAACAGTTTGCTGTGGTCACATTTAACCCTTTGATTACTGTACGGTTTAATTTTTGCCTCAAAATTAAAATGTCAAGTTATTAAAAATAAAAAGAAACATAGCAACAGCTTTTGATATTCAGTTATTTGATTGATAATACGACCAATGTACGTATAAAATTCATTGGACATAAATATACGTCTACTCGTACATACCAATGGACTTATGAGAGCGTACATATACGAATTCGCAGTCAAAGGGTTAATAGTCTTGTACCTCGTGAGCAAGGGTTTTTCGGTAGTTGCATTTTGTAATACTATGGGAAGAGAAATATTACTGACTCTTAAAAAATATTGTTAACTTTTGCTGTCATTTGGCTGTAGAACGTAGATTCGTAAATCAACAACCGATTTACTGAAGATTGAATAATAACTCGATTATTATTTTATGGAAACTTAGATTATCTCATACGTATTTCTGCAAACTATTGATTGATATTTCTCAAAGTGCTTATTAATTATTATTGCAAATAGGAGACTATACGATGTTACACGATAGAATTATAAAATCTAAGAAGTAGTAGAATGATTCTTTATCAAAATTCAGATATAATTAATTAAAAAGACTAATAGATAGATCATCACAATTAATTCAAACAGTAATATCTCATCAGAAGCAGAGAGTTCGATACTTTTAACACTTTGAATACCATGTCACCTATATTTGTTGTTCTAAATCATAATATTAGGTCTTAACTCTATTTTGCTCAAAATTTTGTCGTAAATCTATAAGTTTAACCTATAATATTGCAATATTGCAGTGATACATGTAATTTAATTTAAGTAAAATCTAAGAGCAACAAATTTTATATTAAAAAAAAACTCAATCAGTTTATGATACAAGTTAATATTAAATTATTGAAAATTCGTGCATCTAAATAAATATTAAATGCCATAAAATGTTGAACTACTATAAAATGAAATTCCTACCTGAAACTATATTTTAGCATGATACTCAAAATGTTAAATAAACATCTGACAAGTTCATTCATAATTAGTAATTAATTCCATAAGAATTGAGTTCAATAATTTATATTGTGACACTGTTAAACGCATCAAATGTCTGATTACTTATGGACTTATGGATAATAGTGTACATCGATTGTTCGATAAACCTTCCATTAAAACTGAGCACCGCCAGATTCTTCCAATTTTTTTTTTACCCATGTACCGAAGTTCCTTCGCTCACAATCTCCGTACACGGAGATTTCGTTCGAACGAGCAACATCGAGATTAAACTCACGATCTTCCGACTCCCTGCACATTCTCAGCACTCATACATATTAAGATCCAAAAAATTTTAACCCATTACCTAAAATTCAAGCTTCTACGATTTTTCAACACGCTGACTGCTGAATTTTAAATTCTTTAAATCCAATATAGTTCTCTTTAAAACTATTTTTGATCTTTTCGATAATTCTTTTTCGGTTTTTATAGGAAAAGCCTCGGAACTTTGAAAATTTTTAAATAAAAAATCGTGTTGATTAGCGTCGATGACCAAATCTAATTTTCATTTATTACTGAACTTTGAATCAGAAAAAATAAAAAGAATAACAATATGAAATATTAAATATTAGCCTTTTGCAGTCGAGTGACGTCTCTGGGGTAACATGGGGCAGAATATTATTAAACGTAAAAGTTAAGAGTTATTTATATTAAAACGTAGCAAATTAATGAAAGAAATAAAAGTAGACGATAAACATTTGTAATTCTTTTCTTTCAAAATAGAGCTTTTGAATTTTGGAAGCTTTATTGTAAAATATATTTAGACTTAACCGTATCCAGAAATGCCTCGAGTGCAAAGGGTTAGTATCGCAGCAATAAATTAAGATTTTCTGCTGTAGCAATCAACGTGTCAATGTAATTCCTTATTTTTGCAATAAAATAATATTCTTCGATAAATTCAATTTAATAACATGAAAAATGAGCAACTCATTTTTTTGGTGTCAAATCTCAGATACACTTCGAGGTAACTTGAATTATAATTATTAATTATAGTTTGAACGCAACAGGTCAGAAATTTTTGGATCTTGGATGTAAATACATATCTATATACATATATACATATAAATATATATATTCCCACATATTTATATATATATATAATAATAATAATAAATAATCAATAATAATATCGCCTTTTCATATTCAATATGTGTATGCACATACACACTAAATAAAATCGAATAATGTATAATCACTAGACCAATGTATATTAGTATCGCTTTTCAAACGTAATACTGATGCACAGACGCTCATCGTCGCGGCTAAGTCAATTATTTCCCGCCATTTCACGTCCACAGATCTTTGATCTTCTTTTTCGCATCTTGATTCGGACAATCGACACCTTCGCCGGACTCTGAGCTCTTTGATTCTCATCGACCGATTTCGAGATCGCACACAGGCGGGAATTCTGGTCTCGATCTTTGCAAAAATTTCAAATTCACTCTCGACAAGGACCTCGCCCGTGCGAGATGCCCGAAGACCGGCCAAGTTTGTGCCGTTTCTGTTGGCCGAAGACCAATGCGGTGGAGTCAGTCGCTCGAAAAGGGGTTTCTAGGCCTCCTGCGGGGTCTTTCGTTCGTTCACGCGCCCGCCCCTCGTCGACGATCGAGGGAAGGATCCATAGGCCGGAGCGACTTTTCCACATCACGCTTCAAATTGACTGAACTGTGTTTATGTGTGTGTAAACGCACGTCGCGCGATCGACCCGCGACAGTCGACAGCTTCGGAACAACTCTTAGAATTCTAATATCGAACGAGATGCAGTAAAATGAGAATCTACGGAAATGACAGAAAATCTTCTTTGATTCGAGTATCGGTGATGGAACGTGAGATTGCTGTTATCGCATCGTCGGTGGCGGCTCGTCGTCGAGGGTGATAACAAGAAAAATGCAATTTAAGTATGCAAAAGTTTCAGAATGAAAGTTAGTATTCAATTTACAGTATAGAAATGTTACTAAAAAAAGTGTCTTTGCAGTGTACTAAGAGTAAATTTAAATAAACTATCTACTGATATTCCTTCCCTTTTTGCATTTATATGTATTTATGTGCTTAAGCAGAATTAATATATAAATTATGTATTCCGTGTATACTTTATTTTTATTGCTATACTCCTGTAAAATCTTACGAGCCGCCACTGCATATCTCTTGGACATGTTAGGTTTCCTTAGGGAAAGGTTTTGTAGTTAAAAATGAAAGACTATACCTTGATACGATAATTACCCATTCTACTTCGCTATTAAATTAAACAAATCTCTTTGAAATGAATTCTTAAGTATCGAGACATTCTTACCCTACCGCGCTATTTTCTCTAGGAAAACCTACGATGCTCGACGCTGCACGCGTCTGCTCGAGAGTAAAGCTCTCAGAAAAAGTCATCGAGAGCATTTCTCGCAAGCGGAGTGACTGTCATCGTTTAAAAGTTACTTTCGGTATTACAAACGTTCCTAAGAACTTCTCTCGTATCCCAAGTTTAGGTTCTCGTCTTTCAAACAGTAGAAAACTATACGGAGACGAATATTTGCCACATAGAAATCTTGCCCGTCGGACAAAGAAGTAACTCTCGCGAGAAGATCGCGCGACGTGTTCGGACCCTTCGGAAATGGAATCCACGTCGGCCAGCTGTAGTTTAGCGCACCACGTATCTAACGCAATTTAATTAATATATTGTCCATATTGCTTTATGGCACCGAAACGTTTGAGCGACGTCATTGCACAGGTTTTCTTAGTTGCATACGAGAGGCTCATTTGCGATTTCGCTTGCGTATATCCTGTTTCTCGTGTGTTGAGCAAAAAGACGATGGTTTTCTCCTTAAGTCCGAGGGGTTTAGAGACAGGGGGGGGTTCGATTTTAAAACTCGCTAGCGCCACGAGAGGAAATATCTTCATCATCTTCTTCTTCTTAGTATTTCTCTTTTTTTTTTTGTTCGTTTCTTTCTTTTTAAGTGTTATACACAGTTACGCTTATACAGGTAAGAACTAGTTGAGCAGAGAAGTGGAAAGAACAACGACAGTGGATGGCACACGCGCCAAAACACCAACCAATATTGCTACCGATTAAAACACACACGCGTTTTCCTCTCCTTTCACTCGATCGTGATTATTGCGAAATAGAAAATTCATTTTACTTTTTTTTTTGTCATCGTGCGTACGCACGAACACTCTTGTCACGTCACATTTTCTTCGATGTAACGACAGAACGAGGGATCATTCGCTCGAGGAACAAACAGATTTCGCTTTTTTTTCCTTGGGATGTGCTACAAAGAGGGCGGACAGACGAAGGTTTTTCAAAGTGATCTCCTGTCGAAAAATGATTTCTTTTTTCCTTTTTTCTTTTTTCTTTTTTTTTCATTCGAATCCAGCACTCGTGTGAAACGCGACATTCACGTACCCGTGGCTCCCCTACAGCTGACCATTCCTCCTCGAATACATTTAAAAACGCTATTATTTATTAACGATACATCTCAAGGTTTTTCCTCCTTGCATATTTTTTGTTTGTCTTCATGTTCATCATCCTTCGTAGTAAAAGTTACAATAGAGAATAGCGATAACATCAAATAGAAGAGTATAAAGAACCATGCTTGGCGTATTAGAGATAGACATTAAAGTAGGTAAATAGTGTGTTAAGAGGACAATAAGATAATTACGATATCAATTATAATCGAATAAATAACTTTTCTCTCTCTCTCTCGCTTCGGTCAAAGTGTGACTTCCTTTGCGTCGTTAAACGTTTTCGACGATCGTTTAATCGCACGCCTTTCTTTTCTTTTTCTCTTTTTTTTTTTCGTTTTTTCGCCGTTTTTTTTTTCTCGTTAAATACAGTAGTTTTGAGCACATTCCTCAGGTGTATAACCATGCTACACTTTCTTCGCCGAGTTGTACCAATATAATATAGATTCTATGACTCGCCATTTATTCGAGACTCAAATCCATGGCGTTTAAATTGAAAAAAAAAAAAAAACAAAATTCGTAACGAAAG
Organism: Anthidium xuezhongi; assembly: GCA_022405125.1. NCBI lineage: Eukaryota > Metazoa > Arthropoda > Insecta > Hymenoptera > Megachilidae > Anthidium > Anthidium xuezhongi. The sequence continues at coordinate 1,543,507 of CM039640.1, read as the reverse complement.
TATGGAGCTGGAAAAAGAAAAGAACGATAACGTTGTTAACAATGAAAATACTGTACGAATAGGATCGATTACTTTTTTGTACTTCTCGTTTGCCTTAAGATTTTAATACTAAAGGTGGAGCACTTAAAACGACGTGTACCATGAAAATGATTCAGAGTATACTCTTTGGAACGAGCTTAGGTAAACTTCCGTTTCTATTTCAATCCGTATCGTTTCGAACGAAACAATTCTCATCGAGTGAAATTTCATCTCCGTTAAAATTAATCGTTGAATCCGATTCAGAATGCTTTCGGTTTCACGAGAGCTAAAAAGTACGACGTGTTTCTTAAAGTATGGATTAAATTAAAAGAAACAAAGACAAGGAATAATTGTACTCTGTAAACGTAATCCGTTCCATTCACTTGATATTGTCTGTTAAACACGATTAATGGCAGTACAATATCGGTACAACTCACTAGTTGATGGCACGGGTCCGCCTATGTACAAATACATAATACCATATACCACATACCATTTAAATACATCACATATTTATCAATTTTTTTTTTTTCGTTTGTTATATATATATTCTCCATATTCTTTTTTGTGACGTGGAGGGATTCGTTTGTACAATTCATGCATATCTTCGTTACGGTTTCATTGCTTCGTTTTTTTTTCCTCGTGCCTTTCTTAAGTTCTGAGTAATTAGCCTCCAGATTTTGATTTCTTTTTTTTTTGTTTCCATACAATTTCAAATCCAGAGTCTTCAGTAAATTTTGTTAAGAAACGAATAAAAAGTTATGTTCTGTTAAGTGCATAATTCAAATTGAAAGTAAAAATGAATTAATTACAGGATTAAGTACATTGTTCTTCACTATAATTGAAAGGTTAGAAATTTTATAATAAAATGTTTTGATAAAGTGGAAACTTTTTATTTGTTTCTCTATGGTTGTCAATCATAATTTGAAAATTTTTTATTTTGTTATTAATTGTAATATAAAAGCTAGTAACTTTACATCGTTAATTGTAATTTGGTAATTAATAATTTTATTTATTGTAAAAATCTACTGACTTAATGTTAGGAACTGCAAAATAGAGATTGGTAATTTTTTTTTTAGTTCAAATTGAAAAATTAGTAGTTTTAAGTTATCGATTAAGATTTGAAAATTAAAACTTTGAAAATTAGTAAGTATACTTTCTAACTATAATTTGAAAATTAGTAATCTTAGATTGCCGATTAAAATTTGTAAAGTAGTAATTTTAATTGATTAATTGCTATTTAGAAATCAGTAATTTTATCTTATAAACTAAAGTTAGAAAAGTAGTAACTTTTTACTATAAATTATAATTTGAAAACCAATGACTTTCTATGATACGAAAATTAACAACTGTAAAGTGTTAACTGCAACTTGATAATTAATAATTGTGTGTCATAAATTAAAGTTACAAAATATGTAGTTAAAAATTAGACAATTTAAAAGTTATTAATTTAACGAGTGTACACCATCAGTGGGCTCTATTTAAGTATAAAAAGTAAAATAAAAATGACAAAATTCACAACCGTCGAAACGTTAATATAAGACTGGTACAGTTGAAAACAAGAGTTTCGTATCCTCTGGATTTGATGTAAGTCCATTTCTCCGGTACCATTAACTACCCCATGTCATCCCCTTTCGAATCTCTAAGTGTGATTAAGAGTTAGATTACAATACGTACAATAAGAATTACATTAGTAGAAACTTAGTTTCTGTAACAAGTTGTATTGTCTTAAATGATATGTCTGCTAATTTTGTTGCATTCCACTGATGCGCCGAGCCTCGCCGGTCGGAGAATTCGTACAACAATTTCACGCCCCTTAAAATCAACTTATTTTTATACCATCGAATCGTCTAAAATCTTATGTAATTACAATTAATCATACGTTTCTAGGATTAACGCACGCCCGTATTTATCCATTTGAGTTCGACGTTTTGATTTAGCTGGAGGCCATTACTCAGATGTTTTTTTCACCGATAGTTCTCGTTTCTTCTATATGGTTCACAAACAAGTACAATATCCACGTAATTAAGTAAGTATCTATACAAGTATCGATCAGAAAATAAGTACACACTCGGAAACACACCGTGGAACGTTCACAACGACCAAATACTGATTTGATTGATTTCTCATCAAAAACACGAGATTGATCAACATTAAAAATATACGTATATGTATATATATAATATATATTTCCCTAAATGAAAGTTGTGTGATCAGTTCGTACGATAAATAAATCGATCAGATGATTCGTGTGCGTTTTGATCGTTTTAGTTCATTTTTCTTTTTCTTTCTTTTTGGCATACATGCCTCTACATCGAACAATGATCTTCTTCTTTCTTTTGTTGCCTGCAAATGAAGGAATCGCGCGTGGCCGGATTGTGAACAGCGTGTTGCACGTATTTTTCTGAATTGAAAGATAATTGGAAACTGGGAAGCGGTCGAAGAAACACAAGACACACAATCTGCACACATACACATGCATACATCACACAAAGGACAGACGACTTTGTTGTAATTTCAGAATCCAACGGATCTCTCATCGAATGTCGAACGTCTTTTTCTTTTTCTCTCGTGATTTTTTCCGCCTTTTTCCTGTTCGCAAACGTTAAGACATTCTCCGTCACTCGCACGCGTGTCATCCGGATGTCTAAAAACAAGTGGAAGATTCGTAGCTGTCGCTTTAAAACTTGGCAGAATTCTCTCTTTTCTTTGTTTTCCTTCGGCCACTTGTACCTTTGTTTGTTTTTTTTTTTTTCGCATTTTTCTCTCTCACCCTATGTATCGTTTTTATTTCGTTACACGTGAAAAGTTTAAAAAGTTAAAATGTATATCGTGATCTTTTTTCCCTTTTTATTTTAATGGTAAAAGTTAATAAGAAGAAGAGCGTTAACAATAACAAGATCTTTAAGGTAAAGTGTTCAGGAGCGGCCACGATCGACGAAACGATTCTTGAGCAACGATCTAGATTCCGGATTGGGAAATTTTGATTAGAGCTCGTTGAAAGTTTCACCGAAAACGATGTTCTTATGTATATCAATTTTCATCGTTCGTAGTTTCTGGTAAGAGTTAATTTAACAGGTAAGTGTCTGAAGAACGAATTTTTCCATGGTTAATAAAAACGACTTAATACATTTATTTGAAAAACAGATTTTCAGTGACTACACCATGACACTCAAAGTGTTAATTAATTCCCAAAGGTCCTAAATAAATTTCTATTGTATCTAAAAGCAAGTATTTATTTAAATTAATAAATAAACAAGGTATACTCAATTTTGGATATGAATTGGTTAATCTGTGTTGGGCAAAAGTTATTTTTAACAACGCATAAATTCGATTTGATCAACACGTTTACTACCACAGTAGAAACATCGACGCATAGTCAGACACCAGACATCAGATTATTAAGGATACCAGGCATCAATCTTTTAATACCAAAATGGACTTCTGTACTTCAAATCATTTATAATATTTAATGTTTTTGTTCCTCTTTCGATTATTAATTGTTTAATTAAATGAAACACTAACTGTAAATCACAGGAAAAACAAAATGTTTACAAGGTTTTTCTTTAAAATGAATCAAAGAAGAATGAACATGAAAATGAATTACTAATAAAATTAGCAATTTATTCAATGAATAAGATTCCAACTTAAAAAAAGGAGAAAATATTTCAGAAATCCCCCATAAACACATTGAATGCCACAGTTGAAAAGCTACAATAGTATATAACAATATTATTATTTTTCGATTCTTTATTAATCATTTCATGAAAATGCTATATAAACTTCGACTCCTAAAACTGTTACAAAGCTTACTGTCGAAAATCAAATATCGGAATTTAATAAAGAAATAAATTTTAACTATAATATGAAAAAGTCTAGTCCAATATTGTAAATAATTTGAAATTTGATAATAATTTTTATTGGCCATGGTAAACGTTAAGTCGAATAATTGAAGACACCTTGCACACGAGAACACCGTTGCCCACAGAACCTGACGAGACGATAGAAAGCTGAAGTTCGCCCAAGATTTTCGTCGTCGTAGCCCCCTTAGTTAGGTAGAAAATCAAGCCAAGTACATATACTTTACTCGTAATATAGATCCCTCCTAAAAACAACCTAAAACCTATCCTACGTGTTCTGCGTTAAAATCCATTCGAATTGTACATACAGACACTGACGTTTAGTTTTAGAGACTATGTACAGACAATGTACATACATTTTATGTACACATAGAGCTGCGATCGAACGATCCCGTTTTTAGTCGAACAATAATTCATATTTTCTTTTTCTTTTTTTTAAATAAACGCATACGTAACCACGTGTTGTCTGTGTACCGGTGCACGTTTCACGTATGCATATATAATAATGTACTCATGGCTGTATGTATAATCATTATGTTACATCCGATCCGATCACGATCGACGAAGTGAAACTTGAACAACGTCTCTTTCTATAGAGAACTATATCTTCGCCTAATCTACCTGAATCATCGTCAAATTACATCGATTCTGTTTATCATACATATGTATAATGTGTATATTTATATATTAAAATTTATTCAGACAAATATAGTTAATATGTATATATATATATATATATATATTTTTTTTTTTTCTTAAGTAACAGAGGTAACAAAAATCGGGGAGTCTCAACAAATCTACGAACGCTTCTCTGGCAAGGATCGCTTAATCGTTATTTTTTCGTGACTTCGAATAACGCTAATGTGATTTCTTTTTCCTTTCGTTTTATCGAAAACTAAAGTAGAACTAGCAGAGCGAACGTGCAACGAGTCCGTTGTCTCTGTGTAACAGTAGGACCCATCGATGAACCGTCCAACGAATCGTTCGTCCTCGTTCAAAACATTCAACAAGAATTTTATCTCTAAGTTTCCCGAATCACTCGTCAAGGATACACGAACGATGGAACCTCCTTGGCTGGTCGGTCGAACCGTTCGGTTTGTCGATAGATCCTTTCGTACGATAAATTAAAAAGAAATAGAATAGAAAGAAGAGAAGAAAATCGAGAGGAAACAATGATAAAACGTTTAAATAATGACAGAAGAAGCAACAGGTAACAGTAATGTCTTGCGTGGCACAATCCTGGGAACATTTCACGTGCGATTAGGTACATCGAGGATAATCGTTCGATATCACACCGGTTTTGTTTTTTTTTTCTTTTTGGCGGATAATATTTACTTTCTCCTTCTCAGCTGAGTCGCCATCGAACTTAACTCTATCCGGTAGCTTTTGGATGGTTGCTCGTTGACGAAGAGCCTGCGCCCTGCAGGGGCGAGTCTCTCCTCTCTAGGCCATTGTACGTCGATGAAGAAGGTCCATTATTTTATCGATGAAAACCGAAACATGAAGAAAACAGACGGGGAGGGAAGCTTGCTCGCGTCAACTTCTGTTAGACTTCGTCGTAAGGGCTCTTCCGGGTTTACCCTGGCTGTATCCTCTTCGAACGGAGCTTCACCTACTCGCGGACTATGGCACTCTGTCGTCGTGGATCCTCTGGATCGATAACCGTTCCGTGAACGACGATAGGGGCGATCTTAGGCTGGCCTGACAAAGGGGTGATGAGAACCGATCATCTTGAAACTATCTCTAGCGTGGAAGAATTTTAGGAGGCTCGGCTCAGTGGACCAGCTTCTCTTTTCTTCAGGCTCGACGCCTGTCTACAATTGTTCTTTTTTTTTCTTCTTCTTTCCTACTGTACCGTTTTACAGCCTTCGTTAAGGTAACTTTAGTTGGACCGGCTGGGCGTTGTCCTATGGTGGCCTGAGCCGTGTCGGGTTGTGCCATAAATGGGCTGGCTTTTGAGCGCCGGTGTCGCCGTTGCTGGTAGGCAGTTGCTGCTGATTCAAGTCTTGAGCCTGCGGTGATTGTTGCTGTTGCAGCTGTTGTTGTTGTTGCTGTTGTTGCTGTTGTTGGGATGGTTGTTGTTGTTGCGATTGCTGTTGGCGTTGGCTGGGCTGCTGGGATTGCTGCATTTTTGCCTGTTGCTGAACAGGCCTCTTAGATTCCTGACCCGTTGAATCGGGCGAGGGCACCGGCCTGTGCGATTTCATGTGCGCGCTTCTGCTTTTCACTTTGTTGAAAACTCTGCAATGCAAGTCGAACAAACCAGTCAGACGAACGATCGGAACGACAAAGATGATGCTTTGGAACGTGGCATACAGACTCTATGCAATGGATTCTTTCGCGTGGGTGGAACTGGTAACGTTGCAAGGGAAGGAAAAATGAATTTAAAAAGACCTGGTGCTTGATGAAGTTCAATTTGCGAGGTTTTGAATTTTGCAGTAGCTTGAAATTAATTGTTTCGTACAAATTTAAAGAATTTTATGGAATTTTGTATTAATTATAATGCGAGAAATTATCACAAATGTGACAGAAGATTATTAAACAGATGAAAAATAAATGTATAAAAATTCCGATGATTTTGAATTTATGATACTTCACCTGTGGTTAATTCAAATACTGCTTGCTTTGATTAAATATTAAGAAATGTTAAGATTGCACATATATATATTCAGTCCTGGAAGAAAGTACAGTACATGAATTTTCCTAAAATATATTAAAAAAGCGAATATGAAATCTTTAAAATTTCAAGTTTCAATGGGTACATAAGACAAATTCAGAAGTGTTTTCTAGAAAGTTGAATCAGAATTATATCAGAGGTAAAGTTGATTCATAAGTTACATTAAATAATTTTCCAAAATGTCATGGTCCTTCAACGATGTTCCAGGTCTTCTTAAATTCACGTTCCCTTAATATATTCTTCTTTGTAACACATATTAAAATCATGTTTTCTTTTTGTCGTGTAACATTTGGTGCAAGTTCTGTATGTCTGTAGATGTACGTTCAAGGATATTAGATACTGGATCGGATATTTACAATTCTAATAACAACGACGTATGAACACTGAGTTAATTAATGACGGATCATGCGTGTGGTGTGCTGTTACATTAATTACCGATTCTCTATGATAATGCAGACATTTAAAATATTTATTGCCGGAATTATCTGTAACTGGAATCGTTGCTATTCAAACGAATGAATCTGAAGGTTGAACAGAGAATGAAATGATAGCAACATAAATTAATTAAATCGAATGAAATATAAAACTATAAACGAAATTTGATCGAATATTCTCTACTTCAGACGTACAACAATAATTTTTAAACAGCTCGTAAAAGAAGAAAGTAATCAGTTCATTCTTTGAATGCATACGATAAGAAATAAAATTTCTTTCAATTAAACTATCAAGTTTTTTTCGGTATATAAACATTCAAGCGATTACATCGAATTAATTGTACAACACAAATGTAGCACATTTTGTCAACAAAGCGTGTCTTAAAAACAATGAAAAAATCATCCGATGCGAACGAATAAAAATGATACAAACAGAGAGGAACAGAAAGAAAAAATATTCGATGCTTTAACTCTACGATACTTTTCTGTTGAAGTAATATACAAAGCAATTTGTATATCGAGAATAATACACCGATTTATTTGAACAAATATCCAACTTGCTGCCACGGAATCATCGTTTACCACTTCATGTTAATGCATTCTCTATTGAATATTAATTAAAAAGCTATGTTAATTGCGCCAGCAGCAAATAGGATATCAAGCATCGCCATGAGTTGTTATGTGATGGTATTGTTTGTAACTTGGCTCGTTAATGAATATCAGGAATCTTGTTACGTTTCAATTTGACATAAATGGTGAACATTTATTTGATTTAGTCGGTTATTAATGATTTTTTAAATTTATCATTAATTATTATTATTAATACTTATAATGATCTAAATACATAAGTACTTAATCACCTTGTCATTACCTATTTGTACCAATTTTCGTTTATATAAAAAAGTATTATGTTAAAAGTAATATGTTTTAGCCTAAAATTTTCTAAACACCCCTCTTCACCCTATTAAAAATTCTACACCGACGTTATCACTTCTGGGTGGAAATATGAAGTGCATAAATTAAAAATAAACATTTCTGATAGAGAAAAGTGTTTCATTAAAAAATGATGTTGGTATTCTAGCACTAATCAAGTACCATAGATACATTTCCACAAGATAAGCAGAATAAAATTTCCAAAGCAAATGTTCACCCTGATATTCACCAACATCCGTTAAGTAACACATGTGAGATCGAAACTAGAGGCTACTGACAGAGAACTTATGCAACAAAAGGCGTTGTTCTCGATCTAGAAGCGTAATGTGTTTCGCTAATTATCGTACTCGGTGCCGATACTTGCCCGCCTCGTACCGTCGCGTTCGAGCGCGCAAATTACTCTCAGTTCTCTTTTTCTATTCGTGTGTCTCGATGGCTGTACGATCGTCACTTTCTTTTCTCGTTCTTTTCGTGTTCGAAACGGATAATTTAGATTAGAGATTGGAGACTTACTTCCCGCAAATCTTGCAGGGGTAGTGAAGTGGGGTGGGCACGGGTAGTTGTTGCTCAGAACTAGTGTGAGTTTGTGAGTTGGTGTTGACTGTGGCGTGGCCGGTATTGCCGGTTTGGGCGGTTTGGGTGCTTCCGGCCATCGTTACTGTTACGCTTCCGCTAAAGCTCTGACAACACAAAGAAACACAAAGCCAAAATAAACAACACAAACAAACAACAACGACGACGAGGACGACGACGACGGCGACGACGACGGCGACGACGACGACGACGACGACGACGACGACAGAGATAAGTGAACAGATCACGCAGAAAAAAAAAAATAAGAAGAATAAGTAACGCACAACGCGTTCGTTCCTTGTGAGATAATGAAAGCGTGAGAGAATAGAAACGACAGGTTCAACAACAAATCACATGCGACACTTAAACGTTCACACGTACACTATCGCTCGAAAGTCTTGGGACACTTATTAAATATTCACATGAATTAGGAATAAAAATGATTCAATTGTTATGCCGAGGCATTTAGCACTTTGATGGTCGCTTACTTAAATCTATTACCTTAATTGGTCATTTTATTTTTCTTCATTTTAAACGGAACTTACTGTGGGGATTGTACGAGGTTGGCCAACAAATGGTAGAATCTTTGGTAAGAAATATTATAATTCGTTCAAATGATTTATAGATCATTTTGATCCACAATCTATTTTAGATATCTCATGATTCTTACAGGGAATCAAACCTTTTAACATTAATAATTGCTACATTAAAAGTGCAAAAAGTCACGAATATATGTATAACAATGACCACCAAAGTGTTAACTGAATTGTTGCGATGATGTGCTATAAAAAATAAGATAGTTTAGTCTTCTGTTTTATTACGTTTATAATTACTTAATAAATTTCGATGACGTTCTCGATCAAAATGTTGACAAAGAAAGCAACAAGACTAAGCACTTTATTTTTTATTATATTGTTATGAAATATAGAACGATTGTTAAGTTGTTTCATATTTTATATATAATAATGAAGACATGCAGTCGATGATATGTTATTAGGGATTTGCAAATGTTCCTACTGACTTTATGGCGATGTTTTATCAAGAACATATTTTTTTGTTGTTATCTATAATATTTTATCACATTTTATGCGAAAAATGCTTTTATTAAGATATACTAGGAATTAAGAATTATAAAGCATCATTGCAAATTGTTGCATATCTTTAACAAGAACAAAATTAATTCTACGTTCAAATTATTTAATTAATTTTTACATTAATTTTTGGTACACAGGTCACGTTATTAAATGACAGTCTATTGTTATTTAAGCAAACGATAGTCACAAATGTACGTCCTTTTTCTACTTGCCTGTGTAATTAATTTAATAATTTAATGGTATAAAATAACTCAAATTCTCCTTTTTAAGTAAGCAATACTAATGAAATTACAAAGTTCTTTTTCCTTTTAATGACAAGTGTCCTGAGACTTTTGAGCGGTAGTGTATGTACGCATGTTAAGTGGTTTCAATACGCGCTGTACGTATGCGCCAAGCACGGATCCATTTTGTATCTACGTTTGTATATTTATTGATTCAATTAATTGACATTATCAAAATTAGTATGGAGCTGATAGTATCATATTTAATTCGCGAAATGAAAATGAAAAAACCTTGAATTTGAATTGATTTTGAATTATTTCAATAACCTACCGTCAGGGAGTTGATACAATCTAAATTTGAAATAATTGCAGAAATCTGTCAAATTATGTTACGTTTTCCATTTGATTTAAAAGATAAATCGTCATGTATTATTGATAATTTATGTGGTACAAAATCTATTAACGCACAATTCATGAATCGATAGAATAAAATAGCCAGACATTGATAATTAACGTAGATAATTCAATGGTTTAGCACTTGGCGTTCATCGATAAGTAGATACAAAGATAAGTAGTAGTCTCGATAATTCTCTAGACAGTAACACTTAACGATCGATCTATGCTTTCTTTTCGTCGAAAAGAAATTAAATGTATTAAAATGATCAATGTTATTATATGAACGTATAATCCTAGTCAAAAAAAAAAAAGCGGCGACATTGAGTTACGATCAGCAGCTAACAAACTTCGTTACTTGTTTCCGTTTTTAGATCAATCAAATCGCAGTACATCGATTCAGTATGATTCACCGTTTTCTTTTCTTTTTTGTATAAATAAAGCTTGTACGTAATAAACAGAATACAGATGGTGTTACAGATAGTTGTACTCACATCAGGGCAATCGTATGCAAATAATCTCAGTTCTCCGTCGCTGGTGGTTAGGGTGGCTGAGTTTTCTCTTTCGTTTGTCTGTAACTAAAGGAGAAATTAATCGAATCAAGAATTTAATTGTACAAGAGTTTGTCGTATCCTATGACAACAAAGAATGATAAATAATTAAGGAATCGAGTTATAGCTTTAATAAATGTAAGGGTAAGGAAAGTGATTTATTAGCAGAGTCGAGACTAAATAATTGAAGTTGAGAATGAAATAATTTTCAATAAAAAAGCTGTAAAAAGCAAGTTTCGCTTCATTTTTTAGAAACAATATCTTGTAAATTAATCTTTTTAGTTTTTCAGAATATTCGACTCATTTGGTCGAATTTTTAGAATTATTCTGGTTCAACAAATACATCTGATACAGCCTGCGATCCGCCACTTCTTCAGCGACAACCCCTTCCCGCCGAGCTTTAAACCCGGCCACCATAAATCCAAACTCCGAAAAGACTTGAGCTAAACCTAACTGGAAAGTCGATGGTGAACACTGGTGAACTCACCAGGGTGCGGTGGAGAATCGATTTGTCCTCGCTGAAGTCCATTTCCGTGACAGAAGCGATGGCGTCACGAAGTTCCCTGGTGTCCTTGCAATCCTTGCTCTCTGTCTTAATCTTTGGTTTACCATGGCGAACGCGCAGCCTCTTGTACTCGTCCGGACAGAGCCTCTTCCACAGGTAATAGAATTGCACGCATTGTTTCGCCGACTTGCCAGCCACGTCTCGCGAGATCGCGGAGAAGTCCTTGTTGTACTTCAACAGACCCTGGTAGAATGCGTCCATTTCCTGCGACGTCCATCGGTCTGATTCGTGGCACTCGTAACTCAGCAACGGATGTTCCGCTGGCAATAAGGGTGTTGGTCTCATCAGCTTCAACATCGCTTCCTGAAATTACCAATGGTCAATTGTATCTTGTTCTCTCATGTTGGATGGTAGATATTCATTCATTTAACTAACTCGTAACCATCGTGGCTCACAAATTGAAAATTCACGGTTTATTTCTTTACATTCGATCTACACTTTCTTTTAAATTGAAAATAAAATAGACAAATTAATAAATAAAAGATGAAACATAAATTACAATACAGAATGATTCTTTATTTTAATAACAATAAGCCTACATTTGACCGAAAGAGTCTTGATAAATAAAAAATCTGGAACGAGTCATTTTGACCCATTTGTCTATTATTAACTCAGTCATGAAATTTCTATTATAGTTCAAGACTTTATCAATTTTTTAAACGATTAATTTGTTTTAAGAAAAAGTACTGGTGGTACGTTATGATGAATTATGATGGAATTAAAATTAATATTATTCAAAACACTGACAATTTAACGCTTGAAAATTGTACTAATAGCGGAATAAAATACAAAGAATCGTACATGAATGTTTCCTCTGCACATGTGCAGCAGATGAAGAGCGTACTCTTTGTTCCTTCCCCCACCAGGCACCGCAGCGCAACATGCGAATTGTAGATACATCTCCACTGAAACAAAAAGGTTTTTGTTTGAAGTACAGATTATTCTTGTGTGCGCGCCATTTTAAAGAATACACATAGAACCCGACACAACAATCAAGAACGTACAATTAGAACTTAAACTATCATGAAACTGCACTCGCTTACACTATATTGACTAGTACTACCTGTATTAGTAGGATCAATGATAGAGTATACTACTTAAACAATCTTCTTACTCTCCTATTTCTATTAGTTTTCATTTTCTATCATATTCAGCCGTTTATATGAGTATTAGGATTGTTTGTTGCAAATTCTTGAACGTGACATTTATTTTTTTCCTTTTCAGTCATGTATCTGCCAAGTATTAAACTTTATGTTCTATTTTTTTTTAAATCATACAAATTGTTCTGATATATTTACTTAATACTGAAATATCATTAGACAGTAAATTTGTGAATTTACTTTTTTAAATGTCAACGTTAATTTAGACATGTAACCTCGAAATAGTGTCGGTTCTAACCGTGACGCGTTTGTTTCAAAAACAATGTTTCAAAGATTGTTGTCTTGGAATAATGAGACCAAAAGAAGGGTTGAAGTACTGAGCAACTGTTTGTTTGTTGTAAACTGTAGTTTGTCACAATCGGTTGACATTTTAGACGTGAATATTTGGTCACGACTCGTTTACCCTTGAAAAGATAATTGGTTGTCACGATCGGTTGGCTGTGTAAACGTTAATGTTTTTACTGAGCACGACTAGACGTTGTTTCGACTTTCTCGCGATGGGGGACGTGTGTGGGGACACGCTGATTGGTTTTTTTCCCAAAAAATTAGAATCCAATCAGCATGTCCCCTTGGGCATCGCCACCATCCCTACATGCGCCCTTGGCGTGCCTTCCCTTGTAGCAGGGGGGCGATACCTATACGCACGTGAGGGCTTCGAGTACCCGGCAACACCGCGGTCCTTCCTCTGGGAAAAAGCCCGATGATCGATAGTCCCGCTATGTCGGACCGTTCAAGATCCCCTTCGGCCGAACCGAGTTTATGACATGGAATTTGCTATCGAGGACGAAGTGAAAATTGAAGATTCTAACCGCATTGTACAAAAAATTAAATTACTCTGTTGCTGGCAATACTGGTAAAACGTTTTAACTCGAAAATAGCTTTTGCATTGTTAGATTCCTTTATTATAGTCATTTTAGAAATCTTACACGCACTTAGAATTCTAGGTTCGAGTCCTTACTATTGTCGCTAAATTCTGTGTGTCGAATACTAAATGCCAAAATGCTGACAGATAAAATGCTCGTCACAAATGTATATCTAGTCCTTTTAAAGGTACGGTTAGAAAGTGGTAGGGAATAAGGAGAAGGACCGATAGGAGTTCTAGGACTAAGGAGTCAGGCGTGTGAATCAGGGTTGGTGAGTAATGGATTCAAGGGTCGTATGAGCAATTGTGTGTAGAGGATGATACAGAGTTTGGGCTTATCTAAGCTAAATTATCTAATAACATAGACCGATATCTAACAACATCACGACTTTCTCATAAACCAGCAAATGAAATCCTCACGTTCCGTCGGATGGAGCTGTTAGGACACTTTTTATCAGAATTTCTTAGTTAATAGCAGCAGCTAAAAAGTTTGATGGTAGTTGTTTTTGATACTTATCGAATAACGAAATGGATCGAGGAAATTTCTCAATTTCCCCTTATTGTTGCATCAGCACAAATGAAACTGTAATACCAGTTTGCATCGTGTACCGAGAATCGCGACATTGAAAACGTTTTACCCATTACTCATCCCTGCTTTATTATGCATCGTATTTATGCAAAAATAATCTACTTATACGTTCAATGTTTGATGCACGAACGATCGATAAAAATACAATGAGGCCCGGATTGATCGGCTTAATTGGAGGTGAGACAAAATGGAAAAATCATGTTTCACGAAAATATAATTACTGCCCAGTAATACTATCATTTCCTTGTAAATATCCACACAATTCATCTAAGGAAATAAATTCTCGTTTCTTTTTAATTATTTATTCGGATGAAATATATTTAAACCTTTAAATTGAAAATTTGCTTCGAATTCAGGACCGCATATCATAATTTTCCTTTGTTTACAAAAATTTAATGTTTGCACAATTAAATAGAGGGAATGTTCCCTTTTATAATGCTGTTTATTTCACGTCGATATGATTCCCTGTTCCCGGAATATCGTTGTTCAAAGCGAACCATAGTTTCGAGTGTCTTTATATTTGCTCTCTCCCTCGTACGTCACTGACCTAACCTCGAGTATCGCGCACGTGTGTTGGTTAGCGACTGTGTTAGAGCTTTTTATCTCACTACTACTACTATTGCTATCACTCATGGCATGCGTGTTTTCTAGGAAAGAATAGGTCACGGCATTTCCGGGTATTTCGATTGATGCGCTCGCCGTGTTATCGCATTTTAAAGCCTTGTATCTCGGGAACCAATTAAGATATCAACGCGAAACAGAATGCATTTTTTTAGAGCACGTCGCTACCTCTATGGGGTTAGTTGTGATTTGAAAAAGAAAATTCGTTGTTTTTGTTATAAAATGTACACTATATATCAAAAGATGGAAATTGTATAAGAGATTGTTCAATTAAATTAAATTCTGTAACATTTAATATATGTTGTCGTTGGAATTATTCATTAACGATAACAAAATTTGCATGTAAACTTGTAATTTTCCCTTGATTAACTTTGTTATTTACCAACCAATTTCTTTCAGTTACATAATTAGACATAAGTATATTAATTATTTGGTATTATTTTGAGAAGGGTATGTTAAAAGTATAAATACCATCTAATATCTAAACTCTTTAACAGCTTCAGTGTTTTACAGGATGGATTTTTAAAAAACTTTCTCTAAAATTTCTCTAGAAAAGCAACCAGGAGAAGCTTACGTTATATCCAAGTATACTATTCGTATTCCAAACTAATTACGTAAATACTTACGTTCGTTGTCCGTCAGCACATTATTTATACCAGGATCCCACAGCAGATGATCGGCTTCCGGTTCTCCCTTTCCTCTGTCCCCATCGCTGCCTACAGGTGGTATCGTCGCCTGATATCTCGTTCCGATATTGATCCTAGGCGGTGGTCCATCGTTTCCTTGAGAATCGTCCGAGCTAAAATCGGAGTCCCTCTCGTACTGATGCAACCTCGCGTACAGTCCAGGCCCGGAACGAGACGGGTCCAAAATGGGCGGCGGTGTGTAACTGCTGTCCCAGTGCCGGTCGCAAGCCTTTCTCAATCTCGATGGATACGAGTGATTCGCGTACAAATTCCCATCCATACGCGGCCTTTTCCTACACTGTCTGACCGGACTGCTAGCAGGAACGTTGCTAGGATTGAGGAACACATCTTCGTCGAGAAGCTCTTCTTTGATCTGTTCCACCGGAATCGGTAGGCTGCTACCGCTGGGCGTCTTTTGTCTGAGGGTACAGTTCTTGGCCGGGTTCGTTTGTATAAGAAACTTGGTCGGATTCACCAGCTGCTGTTGATTAAACTGGCCAGAGTTGTACTGATGATTGGTGTGCACGTTTAGGCCGAGGTTCACGGTGACGGGTTCCACCTTGGGTGTTGCCAGCCGCATCTCCTTCTTGAAGGTGAGCGCCGGACTCAGGGAACTCGTCTGGACCAGCACGTTCGTCTTCTGCAGCCCGGCCGTCTGGATCAACTTGAACTCGCCGTTGTTGTCCACCACAATCCCCGCCAGGCTACCGTTGCCCAGACCGAAGTCCACCAAGTTCTGGCTGGCGATGAACTTGTACGATTGAAACTCGAACCGCCTTCGACCGGCCGTGGTGAAGTCCTTCGGGGTCGAGGATAGCAACGGATCCTCCGAGTTGGGCATCATTTGGCTCTGAAGGGCGTGATGCGGCGACACGGGGAAACTCGCGCCGGTGAACGACACCGGTCCCGGGGACGATACCGAGGACGGCGGTAAGGAGGACAACGGCGACGGTGCGGGGGTCGCGGACAAAGGACTTGGCAGTGGCGAGTGCGGATTCGGCGAGCCGGAACCGTACAGATCCGCGTCCGCTTCGGACTCGCCTGGTAACACTTCGCTGAGAGCTTCCTCCACGGCGGCCGCCGAGGACATGGTGGTCGTGTAGAAAGCCGCGGACAAAGGCGATGACACCTGTCTCACGCTTTCTGGATCCTCTTGCGGGCTCAACAGAGGAAAACTACCCGTCAGCAGACCCTCTTGGCTGGCCGGAGGTGTTGGATATGTGAAACTAGGACTGTCGTGTCTGGTCAACGGTGACGGTAACGGGGATTGTGCGGGCAAGGTGTGCGGGCTTTCTGTATACTGAGCACCGTAAGTACTGAATTCGGCTAGTGAATCTGGTAACGGAGAATTGACCAACGCCTGGAGGTCCGGGTTCACCGTGTGCTGCGACGAGTATCGATCCTCCAGGCTGATGTCCTGCAGCTGCTCCGTGGATTGTTCTTGCAGCAGACTCGCTGTCTGAAACTGAACGGTTTGATAGATGTTAGTTCGACCCTAGTTATGCTGTTTTTACCGGTAATATTTCACTGGAAAACTTTCACGTGATTTCAATTCATTACCGATCTACACAACATACAGTTTCCATTCTCTCAATTTACTTCTTTGAAATTTAAATACGAGATCTTTAGATTTTAAAATGTCTGACTTCGCGATAAGTTAAGTTATAAATTACGCTCCAGGATCGATCGTCCTTTATCGCGACGATTGTTGGTTAAAAATTGAATTCGCAAAGAGAGAATGATCCTCGATGAAAAGTTCATGGAACAGAGAAGTTGTACGAGCGAGACAACGGATGCTGGCATTAGGATGGAATGTCTGGTATCCATGGGTCGGACATTAACGAGACCTGCTCGAGAACGAGGGACGCAAGATATCCGACGGATAGGAAGAGGAGAGAGAAAGCGTATCCGGCGCTTTTCAAACGGCACAAAGCGGCATTGCAAGCATCGCTGGTTGGTGCAGTCAGTGCCAACTACTTAGATAATTCGCCTTATTAAATTCTACGCTCGGAGAGGCGGCCACGCTCGTGACGTAATTGAAACTAAAGCGTTTTCAGCGCTCCGCGCGGAATGAATAATGAGACGTCGGGACTAATTAGATCGTCAAAGGTCTCGAGATATTGTGTCTTAACATGGGTGACAAAAATGCGAATTTCTTCTTTACTTTTTCGCCTCGACGCCCTCTCTTAACCTGATCCTCGACGGGATTGAGACTTTGAAATTCATTTTAAAAAGAGATGAATTCGGAGAGGAATTTTTATGATAACGATTCTTTATCTGAATATCCGTAGATTATAAAAATACTCACATATGATTTACAAGCAAAGTACTTATTAAGATCTTGAATTGCAATTTTTGAGAATGAATAAGAATGAAAAAAAAAAAGAAAAAATGAAGACTTTAATAAAAATTGAAGAGAAAATAGTATATTTAACTTAACCAAGCCGATTAATCACAAACCAAAACAGCAGAGTAAAGTATTTAAAAGTTACAATTTATGCTTTAAAAATTATAGAAATTTAATTTAACTCATTTGTTGTTTTTTTTTTAAATTAATATAAGAAAATTAATATAAGAATTTAATTGCACTGTGCATACTCACCTGAAGGGAATCCAACTGAGTAGCATGAAGCAGAACACTGTCTGGAACAGCGGTGACTTGTTGAAACACCTCATCCTGAAGGCTTGGACTAAAGTAGCCACCATCTTCGGAATAACCTGTCATCGAGAAACTATCTGTAACAGTGGGTTGAGCTTGGGGTTGATTGTTTTGCTGCTGCTGCTGCTGCTGCTGTTGTTGTTGCTGCTGCTGTTGCTGCTGCTGTTGTTGCTGCTGTTGCTGTTGCTGATTGTTCGTCGACTGAACAGATGGCTGATACGTCAAGTGCAATCTCTGACCAGGATCAGAACTCGTTCTTTTCACAGCCATCTTAGTGCCCTGTAATTAACATTTCATTTCATTTTTATTTTCGATAATTCGTATAACCACGTACCGTATTATTCATGACTATTTTCATTAACTTTGGTAGCACTGGTAATTTTGAAGTCAAAAGTTTTAGGTAAAAGATTAACTAAAAGATTTCTAACTTCAGAGGGTTAAAATCTGAAAAGTATTTTTGAATAGAAATACTTGAAAGTCAAATGAGTGTCCATGAAGATAATTGCACTATTATTTAACAATTTCTATTAGTAAAATAAAATTTTTATTAAATTTAAGAAAAAATTTACCTTCAGAATGATGTCGGCCAGCGCCTGCGCCTGTGCCTGGGTCTGTGCCTCTTGCAGTTGTTTCTGCACGGTCGCGTGGCCGGAAACGGTGACATTGGGCTGCCGGAAGTGTTCACCATCCGAAAGTCTGCGGACCTTGTCCGCGGAGGCCAACGGCGGCGGTGCTGGCACCGCGAAATTCGTTTTACCGGAAATTTGTGACCCGTTGTCTGCTTGCGTGGTAAAAACTGTCATATTCGTGCGGGGCTGTTGATTTGTGCTCGTGTCTGCTGCTGCAATAAAACAAAATCGATTCGTAATAATATAAGAAGTTGCAATTTTAAAACACGTTTTCGAGTCATTTATTTTTTTATGATGAATTTTCTGGATATTAATAAAACTTATTATATTATATTGTAAATAGAATGGAATTTTAATTAATAATTACATTTTCAACGATTATTTCTTTCGAAGAATTTTAATTATCATAAAAGGAAGCTACGAATGTTTTTTTGGAAAGTATGAAACTTTAATTTACACAATTTTCAGAGCAAATGATCAAATATATAATGTTTAATGAACAGCAATTCACCGAATTTATAAATCGCTTCAACGGATTCCCATACCAGTCTCATTTTAAATCAATACGCAAAGTATTAACAAAGGTAACCGAATTTCCTGGAATTAAAATATCTACTGAAGTGCAAATATTAATTTTCATCGGAATCGTTAATACAAGTAAGGTTGGTCGATCCGGCAAAACCCAGCCTCGCCCGATGCGCTATCATTAAACAATATTTCAATAAATTCAAATTGGAATAAACACGACTATTTACTTTATTTTCGCTGTTTAATTTTCTGGGAACTCAATGTATACGTGTAACTTGCAACCCTATTCGTCGATGAAACGTACCAATCACGACGCATGCTTCGCGAAACAGGATGTTTTCTGTCTTTTATGGTCGATGAACGTATATTTCATTTCAAAATATCGAATAATATTCCGGTGATTAAGGAGACATAATCTTGATTTAATCAATAAACGAAAATTGGGTCAATCCGATCCAAAATCGAACCATTCTTTTCCTTTTCTTTGATAAATATACCACAGTTTTATCACTGTTATACATTTTTTAACACTTTGTCCATAAATGGTAGTTCTTCCTATGCTTAAAATATATTTTTCTTCATACCATTAATAATTAAAAAAATATAGCAAGTAGCATAGCAATTTCAAGTAACGTTTATGATCTTCCCATTTTTATTTCTGCAAAATTAATTTTCAAATATTAATGATTTTCAATCGAAACGAGCAGCGTTTGAACGAGCTTCTCCTACATTTGTTTTGCTGTATGTTGGAGTTCGGATGATTCTGAAACGAAATACGTGGCCCGGTCGCGAAATTAGTTGGCATATCAATAAAAATAGCACAGAAAGCAAAGCGATTTTATCCGAAATATAAAAACAGGTTTATTTCAGTTCTGAAATAGACGGCTCGCGCGGTGCTCCTTTGAAATGTTCAATACGTACGTCCGTTCAATGAAGTCCCGTGAAATAATCATTCATTCGCGTCTTTCATTGGTTGTCGCGCGATATCCATGGCGCATAATGCGTTCGCGTTCGATTGAAACGCGTATCGCGTCGAAGGGAACTGGATCCGAGTCATTCATTCGAATCATTCGGTTGTACACGAGCTCACGCGGACACGTTCTCTGTTTCCAGCGAGCCCCGTTTCATTTTTTCCCCTTCTCTGAGTGGAATAAACACCGACACGGGCCGAGGGAGGGACACCAGGATACAGGGATAAAAGGACCCTTTGTTGCGACGCAGTTCGTTCGTCCTTCGACGAGAGACACGCAATTCGCTGCCCCCTTTCTATCCCATGGTTCTTTCTTTTTTTTTTTACGCGCGACCAATCGGAGAGAAGAACGGAGAGTAGAATTACGGATTGTTATGTCTTTTAATTAATCGATATGCGATTTTTCTAGAACTCAGGCAGTGGCTATGGCTCGTGGAACGATGGGACGAATCTAAAATGCAATAAACCGATTTATTCGATGATTAAAATGATAATTAAACTGGGCTCGTTTATGGAAATCTTTGTTTTCTGTTTTGAGGCGATTTGATGCATTTTGCACGCATCAATCGATAGCAATTACAAGAAGTGGTAATGGTTCGAAAGTTTTTAGTAATTTATTATTTAAATTGCCTTTTTATTTAAATAAATTCACAAAGATTTGAAAAAAAATGCTGTAAAAACAGAAACTGGAAATATATATTTTACCAGTGTACTTTAAAAGACTTTCAATACCTAAAAATTTATAATTAATATGTCATTTGTACGAATATATAATTTTAATTATTTTTTGGAATTATATATTTGGCATTAATAACCTATCAGTATTGATATTTAATAATATTAATTGTAAGTATAGTAGCAATAAAATGTCAGTCAAACGATCATTTACCCTTTTTATGCAATTTAAAATATTATAAATGCATAAATATTCATAGTTTATCGATAACAGATGACTAAATACAAGACTTTAGTATGAAATACACGAAATAAGTGAAATAGGTCAATAAATAGCCAGAAGAGGCGATTAAAAATCGTACAAATAGACGTGTAAAAATCATAGGCAAATTACAAAACATGTTATTTATTGCTCAGGTAATATTACATTTATGAGAATTTTATGAATTTCAATCAAATCAGTAGAATCAAAAAACGGTAAATTTTCTAAAAATCAATGAAACCAAAATGTTTGACCAGACAGCACAGAAAAGATCATAAGCAAACTGTAGAATACATTATTTATGTTTAATGCACCAAATGTTATGAGCCTCGAATAAAATCAGTGAAACACATCAATGTAATATCAGACGAAAGATAGTGGATCCTTTAAAAACGAATGAAAGCAAACACTCTTTGACCAAAAAAGATCAACGGCAAATAATTTCGGTCGTTTCATATCCTTTGACTCCTTTCGGCACGATTAATTGAAGGGAAATAAGTAGGGAAAGAGTGATGAGCAAATGCGGCAAAGGGGGTTTGTTCATTCTGGTTCGTACATATTGGTCGATATTACGACGTTAATATGAATTAATCGTGTTGCCGGTTCAGTGAACGTGCTCTCCCGGTACGTTCCATTTTACGGAGAATAAATTATGAGGTTTGCGATCTTCTTAACGAGCGTTTCTTCCGTCGTTACGTTTGTGTGTCCCTTAATCCGCCTTTTCACGATCATACGAACCAGAAGTGCAATAATCTTTGGACAGGGTAAACGGTCTTATTACGTGCAGAACCTTGCCGCGAACGAAATGCTCGCGATCATTTTAGGTTTTGAAGACGAACAAACGGACGAAACGGTAATACGCTTAAGTTAGGAACGTTTCAAAGAATTACGAGAATAATTTTCACTCGAAATACTCTTTTACACCGGCCGCCCTTTGCATTTCGCATTCGATCGATGCAAAAGGAACGTAAAATTGAAATTGTAGAAATTGAAATTATCCGATAAAAATTTTCTTCCATTTACTGAAAAGCTTGTAAAAAGTTTGCCTTTGGAAGTATTCACCCACGCGAAGTGAATAAGTGGAATATGTCGGCAAATAACCGGTCCATGAAGAGCTTAACGCAAGTAACTTTGCAGAAAGAAAAAAAAATGTGAATCTGCAAATATTTATGATATCAAAGCAGGTAATTTTTATGAAACAAGGTAGAATTAAAAGAAAGATTATAGTAGAAAGATTATAGTAGAACAGGACAAATGGTCGGACATGAATGAACTGGAAGTGCAAGGTTAATGTGATTGCAATGTTCGTAAAATAAAAAATTACTATTTATTTTGTAAATCGAATTATTTAATTAAATATGTGAAAGCAAAATACCAGTGAAATATGTCAATAAATGGTCAGACATTGAGAACTGTTTAAGCACGTGGAAATCTATTAAACGAAACTACATTATTTGTTATGAGAACATAATTGTTTAACCAACAATCCTTTATTCTGCATTCAAATAATGAACAAATTATATAATTAATTTTGTCCATTTTCAATTTTTATTTTTATATAATATAAGTATCGTAACCATAAAATAACATTACCTTTTCAACTGAAACAGTCATCAGTAGAACATGACAGTATATGGTCATACCCACACGTAGACTACCAATAAGAGAAATTTATTTTATGTGGAAATAACGAACGAAAGAATTACAGTTAATTTTTTGAAATCCTAAACTTTAATTTAATGTTAAATATTAAGGCATCATACTTTACAAAACTATTTGAAATATCTATCATCTTTTGGTGCAAAAATTATTATTATCCATCTTGGAGCTAACACCAAGCATATAAAAAATAACTAATCCTGGAGAGACTTTCTTAGTATTTTTGATATAAAAAATTGTGTTCTTGTCATAATTTTTATTAGGTAACTACTACATATATTTATATCCAATATTTCTAATACTTTAAATATATTTTTATGTCAGTTTTATTATGAAAGGTTTTAATCAAATAACGCGAAGGGAATTGCAATTAAAACCATCTTTGTACCACGAAATTTTCATTGGATCTAACACAAAGAATGTACGAGTAACAAATAAGCAATAAACAATCCTTTCAACTTAGGATTACACGTAATTCGCATAAATTCCCCATAAATACGCTAAAGATTGACGCTCAAACAGTATCCACGAAGACACAGAGCGGCTGGGGTCGTTGAAAAATACGTTTCGAGGCACGAGGCATCGTTTACGACGGCAACGAAATCCGACAGGTATAAATGCCTGAATATCCTGGCTGGTGAGCGAAAAGGAAATGGAATCCATAGGGTACGCAGCTGTATCAGTGGGGGAAACTTTTCTATGATGATTCTGCGAATACCTGCCCTGTTCTCTCTTCGACCTCGTTCTTTTTGCATCGTTTCAAACTTTTTGTTCATTGTTTTTTTGATCCATTGTTAACAAATCAACCAAAAGAACCTGATATTCGACTTTGAACGAACCAACCTAGCTCGATTATCGTTTCAGAATGGTGAACTGTAGTTGCTGCAAATATGTTGGTTCGAAGAACAAAAAGGTAACTGGTTTTCAGGAAACCTATTTGAAATCTTCTGTGGTAAAAAATTTATTTAGCGATGAAAAAATGTTTATTTTTAATAATTCAGCTAATAATCTTTCATTTTGAGGGTCTCTACTGGAATACTGTTTAGGGTTATTAATTATAAAGAAAGTTAAAGTAATAACATTATTTTTAGTTGTAATATTTTCAAATATTTACGAAATATTTATTCTGGATAAAAATAGCTTATCTTTAAATTTAATTACTGTAAATAATTCAGAATCAATGTAAAAGCTATTAAAAATACGATAATAGAAAACTAATACTTAATTTTTGTAATTTGAAATAATATTATTTAAATTTTCTTGACTAAAATTTTTTATGAAAAACAGAATTCTAATTATTGCGAAAAAGTATGCCCATACAAAATTACACATAAAACGAAATATCGTGTAAAAAGAAAACAAGATTTTTCAATCATATAATTAAATTAGAATTAAATATGAAAATTACTTCCAGGTTTTTATAACACGTTCAATTCAATTCTCATTTATCTCTTAAAATAATAAAAAATCAAAGTTAATCCATGAAATATCTGAAGTTATATTTCCTTACTTTTTATTATTTTAAATTATTTTTTATTTTAATTTTTCAATCAATTCTTGCAATTTTCGTTCAATCGACTCTCAGAAAATGATTATTAACTAACGACTGATAAATCGATATTCTGACGTTAATTCATGAAACTCTTTTGAATTTTTCAACCAGCTGGATTCGCGCATAACTTTATGTAAACCGCAAATCCATTTGATGCTCGTGCACCGGTGTGTGGTCACGTAACGACGTAAATCCTCCGTGAACGAAACCGCCGTGGATTTTTGCAAATTGCCAATCATTGATCGCGGTAAAGCAGATTGTTCATCGACCAAGTGGACGGGAGTTTCTCTCGAATGTTGTTTTCATTCGTCGGTGATTCTTGATACATTGGCAACCCCAGAAAGAAAACAAAAAGTGATCGATACTTTTTCATCGATAACACGAAGTGGCGTATTTCAATGATGTGACTCTCGAACGGTGGAGTGACACAGACCCATGAAAAATATAATAGTATTTAGATTTGAAGCGAGATATACAAGTTTTTTAATTAAGAAATTTCATACACTGGCAGATAATATTTAAAAGCGGTTGAAATAAATTAGAAAGTGGAAATAAAATAAAGTGAAAAATGATACTTGAATTGTCAATTGTTAGATATTTGAACTTGCTTTCAAAGCTTTAATAAAATTTTAATTTTGGAATCTGAAGTTCAACAATTTTCATATACTCATTTTTTTGTATACACTCTCTATTGAATTATAAAGAATTTTTAGCTATCAATTATCTGATAGCATTTATTATAAAAAATTACTCCATAAATTTAAGATTTCAGAAAACTAATATATCAGTTGTACTAAACGGATATTAATATCTTCTGTCTTATTGAAAAAAGGAAACTGCTCGTCATATGTTCCAAGGATGCCTTAAATTATTCTTTATGACCCGTATTCTTTAACCGTTTGCCAAACTTTCGCAACGATCAGCAGATAACCGCGATATTTTACCGATTCTCCATAACCAGACCCGTCATCTTATCGTACTTTCCCTTGAATTGCAACGATGCACTCGGCATCGAGTTATGCATCGTCAGCAACGGATCGTATTTCACAAGAACCCTCGCTAAATTTTATATAAATCGTCGTTCTTTTCCCAAGAATTATCGCGTCCATATTACCCTCCAACCACAATCGATTTCATCAACATTTATCATCTATAAAACATCAATAATTCCACCAAATATTTTGTCAAAATTATAGTAACAGTTCGAATACGCTATAAATGACAAGAGTGCTTAGTATTATTCTGTATTAACTAATTTTCTTGAAAATAATCTGTTTAAATCTGATAAATAATAAAAAATCTGAAAATAATCTGATAAATAATCTGTTTCTTTATTTAGACTCATATTTTCAACGACGAAAACGTTCGTGAAAATCACTTATCGTCGGCAGACGAGATACAATTCATTATGTTCACATTAAATTGTGAATATCTAACGAACAAACGCTGTTGTAATTAATATTTGAAAGGGTTTTAAGCATTTACCGCAGCACCGTCGATAATTATTTTAAAATTTACGTTATTTTTGCAACCGCGTTACCACGATCGCGAGCATCGTGCGCTTACGCTCGCTCGTACGCTCGTTATCACTTATTCATTTACAATCAATTTATCTGCTTATGAATGTTCCGTTCGACGAATGCGCGCCACCCCTAAATATTCAATGAATATTTATAACTTGTCTGTCACAGGAATATAATACTTTCATCAAAGTGTGCGCGTTTTATGAAAATTTTTCTCCTTGTAACATTACCGCAACGAACAACAATTTTCTACCGAACAAGAAATTCTATTCCTAGAAATTATGTAAATTCTAGCTTTCCATGTAAATCGGTATAATTGTGATATTTGCAAGAAAATAATTACGAAAAATTCGAAGGGTTTTGGGGATATCTAAAATTCTACAAAATCACAGTTAAAATATCTGAAACTAGTAACTTTTTGACATATACGTATACAAATTAATACTTCTATATTAAGAAAAATATATAATTTCGATTAAAAAAGGTGAAGCTGATCCTGCAATCTCCGAAAATATCTTCACTGTCACATTTCTTGTTAATAAAATTTTTTCATATTTCTAAAAATGACGAAGACATTCAAGTATTAGCTTTTAGTGGACCACTCTGCAGATTAATTAGCACCTTGACTACCACTTCACCCATATATGGGTGACACTTCAATTTTCACTAGAAACCGTCATCCATAGTATTAGGAATTCATTCGTTTATTTGGTTAAAAATGTTCCAATTAGATAACAGAAATTATAGATAATAAAAATAACAAAATATTGTGAAAATAGAATATATACTTTGTCAAAAATAAAATTACCATAGAAACGAAATGAATAGTTGGTTGCGAGCGTGGTCAATTTACCTTGTTCCTCGTAAGAAAAACGAAAGGCGAGGAGGTTTTCGTGGGAGTGACGTTAATTCTGCGGGATTAATTTCAACATGGGCGGGGTTCTGGGTTACCAGAAGAATCCCCTCGGCGAAAGGAACGATAGTTCCGTCTCCCGCTGCTCTTGGCAGCGTTTGCCAACGATATAGCGCATAAATCGCTAACGACGCGCACTTTGTTACAAAAGCGCGGTACCCATCCCTGCCGCCGTCCCCTCCCGCCCCCTTCTACACCAACACCAACACCACGAGGCCATCGTGGCACGGCTTGATTTATCGCTCGAACGTGGACAATGCGAGAAATATTCTGGCGTGTTCGCTTCGTAAATCACGATTCTTCGGCAGTGTACAGAGCGAGGAGGAGGCGGCGCGCGATTCCTCGCTTTGGCTGGAATATCACGCGAGCTTCTGGCAAATGTACATGTTCCCCAGCGCGGATCGACAGTAAGGGGTAAAAGAGGGAAACAGAGCGAGAGGAATGGATTGAGATACGTCGCGAATCGACTGGCTACAACTGATTTGATTAATCTTGCATAGTAGAAATGATTATTATTAGGCTGTTACTTAAACGTCCGACTTGTAACGCTCATTTTATACAAACTTATTTTTAGTTGTATTGGATTTCGATAATCAAAATCGAAGCTAGTGAAATTTATAGAGTAATAAATAATATTATTTGATTAATAAGTGTTTATGGATGAATTATATTTATCATTTTTTCAACTCCATTCCTCCAGAAGGATAAAGAATAAAATCTTGATTTTTAAGTAAGTTTTCAATCATTATAACTGTCATTAAAATTAATCATTAAGTGCACTTGTCAGTACATCAATTTTATGGTTTTAAGCCAATTTGACAAATATTTATAATATTATGCGATTTTGTTTGTTGCAATCCTCTGATGTTATTTTTTATTTACCTTAAACAAACGCATCTAACTTTTTATTGCTCTACACTTTTTCAATAAATCATAGATTATTTAATTAAATACTCCAAATTTTAATTATAATTTATCATGCTATATTATAACTTTATTTAAAGAAGAGAATTATTAGAATCCGTACGTTTTCTCCAAGAAATTAAAACATTACGAACGAAAATTATGTTGATATACAAGGTGGACGTATTTAGTCGAATTATTTGTTATATCTGTTGGTCAATTTACCAGTAATATTATTAAATCGAGTGACTTATTTGTAAATTTTAACAACAGATTGCAAATAAATCAACAATAAATCAATAAATATACCGATAAATAAAAATAAATGACTCGATGTTAATATAATGCATTATAATTCATTTAAGAAGCAATGATTCCGATTTTAAGTTACGCACAGCAGTTTTATGATAGATTTCGTGAACCAGATGTCGCCATGAAACTGCGAAATATATCTAAGGAAAAGTTAATATAACTCGACAGCTAATATAACTCGGTCTGTTCCTTACGATTAAAGTCCGCAAAATGTATTCGTGGAGAAGAGAGGAGCACGTGAGATATAGTCGAATCGAGATCCCTTTCAGAGTACATAAATCATTGAGGTCCTGTTCGTATTCTACACCTCTTTGAATACCCACATTATTTAACGTTATATCAATGCCATTATTCAACGTTTGATACGGTTATGAGTTATGAAAAAAAAAGAAGATATATATTTTGATTTTCTCATTATTCATTTTTACTCCCTTAAACTGTTATTAAGATATATTGATCATCTTTTAAAATTATTCCTATATAACTCACAAATTTATCTAACAATAAGTGAAAATAAATTTCTTTTTCTTATCGTTCACTTACAAAGTCTGCTGACCCAAAAATTTTGATTTTAAGTTGTCTAAACAGGTGAAATCATTTCTTAATATTATCATAGACTAACATTTACCAATTTTATGTGAATTACACTAAAAGTTTTAAAAAAGAGGGGCTTTGAGATTATTTTTTTTATTAAATGCAGCACTTGAACACTATAATTATGTTTCAATCGTATCCTGAAGTATAATATATGTTCTGTTGATTATAAAAGGGTTAAGAGATGATTTCATGTACTTAAAGTTCCAACTGGAAGAAATCTCTCCTTATATAATTTGTGGGCAAAGTTTTGGAATTCGTCTATTTCAAATTTATACATAACATTGTCTTTTACTGAAATGAGACATTTTTTAAATTAACAATATTAAATTATGTCGCGTATTGGAATTTTTTTTTTCTAATGAGAGTTATGATTAAATCGAACTTACTCGGACTTACAGAAAATGGTAACTTTAATAAGACTTACCGGTCGTTCTTTTCTGTATGATCTTTTCCTCGATGAGGGCTCTCACGCTGACAGAAGCGGTTTGTAAGGGTGGCCCAACAACCTCTTTCTTTTCGCTTTTTTTATTCTCAGCATCCTGAAACAACCAAGAACACCGTGTATGAATTATGATTCTGATGCTTTCCCGTAAAACTACTTATCACATTCTTTGGAGGGAAAAGGATTTCAATTTTATCCCCGAATCGAACCTTGATCCTGATCAATCTTTGTTGTGAAATACTACAATTTATCCGTAGAAATTGGAATTCATGGTAGAAATGTAGAAAACTCTTTCATTCTACCACTAAAATTAGTGAACGAAATTGAGGATATTTTTTTAACGACTACAAAACATATCCTTTTATATACATAAGTATTCTTCACTATAATTGTATGCATTATTATATCAATTTTTTTAGATCAGATACTTGATTTGCTTTTAAGTAAACACTGAAGAAATTCAGCCTGTCACCATGTAATACCTACATAAAAAAATAAAATGAAGAAGGAACTATTGTAATACAGTTCTAGAATAATAAACTTCATCTAAAAGCTGTATATTTTTTTCTTCCGTCGTTGATAATATATAATTACACAATATAATATACATAAAAATTGGTTTGCGAGATATCTCGTCGGTGGACACGAATGGAAATAATATACACTGCCTAGCATCCACGTGGTTGCATATCGGAAATTGAAAGGACCGATGACGATCAGCGATTACCGGAACAGCCGCAGTGTCCCATCATTAAGGTATCATCAAGATGACGACGTCTGGCCGTGGTATCGTGCCACAGTGATGTATGTTTCCCTCAAAGGGCGCTCGTTTGCAAAAGGGGACCAAGATATATGCACGTCCGACGTGGACGTATGTTAATCACCCTGCGACACAATTAACCCTTCGTTTCATCGGGACCACCAATCCAGGCTGGTTCGATCGAAGTATCGAGATGCGTTTCCGATTAACGGAGTGGTTCGTGATGGATGAGACGAGGGTCAACAGAGGGGAATGGGAAAATTTGTGGCGCGATGGATGAAAAAAAGTGTAAAAGCGAAAGTTAAAATCGTGGAACCAATCGATTTCGCCCAAGCAACTTTGAAATTTCTATCCTTTTAATATAATATAATTTTCATCAAGAGAAAGAGGGTAGTTACTTAGAAATTTTGTAAAATTTTAAAAGATTTCATTCGAGTTTTTAAAAATTTGATTTACTCGGACAACGAAGTATTAAAATAGCGATAATTTAAGTTTAATTTCATACCTTATATTTCTTTAAACATTATTTTAAATTAAGTTATTAAAACTACTTTCATTTTATAAATTGATGGACAAAATTAAAGAATCACTTCTTCCAATCGTCCAAAACGCTGTCTTTCGGATATATTATGGTATGTCCTGAAGTGTCCTCGAGGCAAACCCGAAGCTGCCCCAAAATCAAGCCCGTAATTTTCAAGCTGCACCCCCGAAACTGCCCCGTAAAGGTGCTGCAGAAATCCTGCAAACTCCATTTTGTGGGCAGTTTCGGGGGTGCAACTTGAAAACTACGCGCTTGATTTCGGGGCAGCTTCGAATGTCTCTCGAGGACACTTCAGGACATAATATATCCGAAGGACAGCGTTGTAGCTAACAAACTACGATTTCGGAGACGATTGAAAGAAATGACTCTTTAATTTTTATTCCCTATATTTATCAATTTTTTAATATAAGAAACTTTGTTATTTAAAAATTGGAGCGTTTAACATTAATCGAAATATCGGTGCAGTTTCCGGATTTTAAAAACCGATTTTCTCGGTAACTAAAAGGTCAGCGTCCCGTACGTAATATCAGTTATATGACACTTTGTATATCACACCGTCGCAAAATTGAATGCTGTCTTTGACGTGTTCGCTTCATGAATATTGATCGGCGACCGTTAATACGCGGAATTGATTGCAGAACGTAGGCTGGCTACGACTCATCAATTCGATCCGTGTCGATTCCAGTTCCGAATGCAAGTTCTCCTATCCATTA
Organism: Anthidium xuezhongi; assembly: GCA_022405125.1. Taxonomy (NCBI): domain Eukaryota; kingdom Metazoa; phylum Arthropoda; class Insecta; order Hymenoptera; family Megachilidae; genus Anthidium; species Anthidium xuezhongi. The sequence goes on along the minus strand of CM039640.1, from coordinate 1,512,632 downwards.
TAATTATTTTTTCATCTCTTCTTTGTTATTGTTAGTGTGCACATGTAAGTATTGTTAGGCAAATGAGTAAAAGAATTCCTTATAATTTAAAGGTTCAATTTATAACGACTGAATATTCTTTGAACTCTTACTTGATATCATCTTATAAAATTCAACAATCTAACAGAAATATTTATAGCTGTATTTTCAAACAATTCTGTATTGAAAAAAAAATCAAACGAAATAGTAATCCCAGCCACATAGAAGTATTTCAACAATAACATTAGAAACCGATTTACAAGTTCAATAACGAGAGCAGCGTAACATGTTATGTTAGTAGCAATAATAATTAACACGTTGACTGCCACAGAAAATAAAGATTTTAAACAATTCCTTAGTATACAATACAAACAGTATTAAATAATTCTATGAAAATAATAAATAATCATTTAATTAAAGATAAACAACAGAAACAGTTCATTTGCATCTGTAAACAGGATATTTCGCACATCGCGATCGTCACTTATCATCAATTGCGGACTATTCCACGAATTTTCTTTATCACCGCGGAAATATTTTGCATACGTTACAGTTCGCTTTTCGATAAGGTAATACGAGCCAACTGTCAGTTGAACTGAGTAGCAAACAGGTTAAATATTGCATAATATCATTTTATTCATAATTTGAACCGCGGTATTATTACAAACAAATGTGTTGGGCTTTACAGTAGGAAGATCGAAAAACGCTACCGCGCGCATTGAATATCATGGAAACCTCAACGTTAACAAAAACAGAAATGCATTACCCTTTATTCAACGAATCCGCAAAAGAACCGAAAGGAACCAACAAAAAGAAACAAAAGAGCAGAGAACGGTAGGCAACCAGACCGGGTCATTCTCGTTCAACTTTTCACTGTTTATCTTTCAGAGGCGATCAAGCGAATTCTGTTTGTTCGAGGATTAAGCTTTAATTGCCTGGTGGCTACCGGGTACGCGACATTTTCAGCAAACGGATCAGCGCGAAAAATATTCACCATCCTCGTACTCGAGACCAGGCAGTTTTGTATTACCCGAAAGTGCCGACGAATCCCTTAATCCCCCCTTTTCCCCCCTCCGCGTAACGTCAGCCAACAAAATCTCAAAACCCCCTCTAGTTCAACAATTTTCCTACGGAAAAATTCCGATGCAGCTGCCGGTTTCACGAGGAAAAGCGCGACTTCGCTCGATCTGATTCGAACACGCGTTAATCTGGATACGTTTTGGATGAAAGAACCGTGCGACGTTTGTCGATAATCCTAGACTGTGGTCATTCCATTGGTTTTACGGCGAGAAACGGTGCTTTGTACGAAGGAATAACAGGCGGTATTGTTGTCAGTAGCAAAATCGAGCATAATTCGGACATCCAAGCGGCCGTAAGTAGGAAACGAAGCAAAGCGGTTATTAGCCATCGTACGACGAACCACGGAAGAAGTTGACAATTTAAATTGAATTTTGTGAAATTCAGCTGTTGAAATTCAAGTGTAACGTGATATATAAAGGGAGAAATCTTATACCACTTAATTTTATAAGAATTCAGAAAAAGCCTAAGAACCTCGTGTCCTCACACAAAAGATTCCCTTACTGTTTTGAAACCATCTGGGTACGATTTATGACACGGTCAAATATTCCTGGAGCCAGTTTGTACATTCGTTATCTGTTCTTTCAGGTATTTTTAAAAATTTTCCATTTAGAAGTTACACATTGTTCAGTTTTTGTTTTAGCGACAGTAAAGTCATATTATTATACAAAGGGTGCTTTAGAGTTTGCAATCAGTTCCAGCGTCGGTACCGACAGAAATTAAAACGGCGGAATTTCCCGGTGTTGCTAAACATTCGTTTATCAGCGACCAACTTCGTCATCCCCGTTCCAAGGATAGATCACGCTGTGGGCGCACTGGAAGGGGGTGCTACGGGATTGGGAACAAGAATCGCCCTTATAGCCCCACTCTTCTTTTTGCGAATGAGTGGGGATATGATTGGGCCGGAGGGATGGAAGGGTGAGAATTTCCTTCGAAGAATTGCAATTCAGAGAAGAAACTCTTTCAGGAGATATCAGTAAGGCCACTAAGGGCACGTAGAAATACAAGGACTTTTAGAAAACAATCGCACTGTTATTTCTTGTTATCTCATTGCCGGATGGTCTTACGAGTGGTACATATTTAAAGTACTCGTGACAGTTACATAAAAAGTAAATAACATTTTGACTTCAGCGCTTAGAATTGAAGATGTTATGAAATACACCAGGAAATTACAAAAACAACTATCAACGTTAAGCCCGCAACAAATCTCTGTCGTATCAATTCCAATTCTTCGATTAAAGTGCAGCGTCAAAAACGAACGATGGACGACATTGGCCTTCTAAAAAGAAAAGCACATTTGACTTCCAAAATTAACGATCAATCTCCCCAACTGACGATCGCCAAACAGCCTCCATCGCTCGTCTGCCGGCAGCCAACACTCGTGGATAGGGTAGAAGTTAAAAACGAGTCGATCGAGCAAAGAGGAAAACGAGGGTGGATGGAAAGGTAAGGCGATGATCGAATCCAAATGAACCCATTAACAAGCTCTCTGCATTCCATCGGATCCGGCTGGCAATCCGTGGCAGAGACGGAAAGATTGGGAGAGCCCAGGCACGGTCGGAAAGGCTCGTGCAAACATTGTCTCGAGCTTTCTCCATTATGTAGATTGAATCTGAACCCGGTTACCGTCCAGGTTTTCAACGCGGTGCTCCCGTTTTCGAGCGGCGGAGGTTCGAGTTTTCAGCCCGTCTGGACTACGCGCATCCGGTTTCACGTCCAGCCTTCCGTTCATGCGACTGCGTCCAGATCCATTCATTTTCATCTGTGTACATACATTCATATTCATGGCAGCGACGGGGCCCCTTTATGTTCACGATTGTGCACGCTGGAAGGCTGTTGCGTTTAGGGACACGCAAACGAACGTTTCACGATGTTCAGGGGCGGAGGATCCCGGCCGCGAGTACATTCAGATATCTTTTTTCCTTTTTCGCCTGAATTCTGAGCAGAACATTATACCATTAGTGTTTCGATTGTGCCGCTTCGGTTCCATTAATGTTCCAGTTGAACGCGTTCAATGATCAAACGTTCTTCTATCAATTTTTAACGAAGAGAGCCTCCGAACTGATACCTCTGAGATTTCGACGAGTTTAGAAGTGTCATATTTCAGAATGGCAAATAAAATTATTTTAGTTACGAATGTACGAGTTGAGTGAAACTTATACAAGCAAATCTATTAAGTTTACAAATATTGCAAAATTTTCCACCATTAAATTATAGTTTTTGAACACAAAATTAGTATATAAGTACAAATCTGTAGCAAGGACTCAGTAATTGTCAAAAACAGTAGTATGCACAAAACTTTCAAAGTGCTTAATCTATTTATAAGGAAATTTAAATTACTTAATACTTAATTAGAATTAATGAGAGATTCTTAATCAATATAACCTAAAATATTATTACGAATCAATAATACTTCTCAATTACGTCACTATCAAGCAGTCATCGAGACGAACTCAAGGTAACACGAATATTCGATCCCCTTTATCTTATCCACAGCTACCGGTGTTCAGTTATTATTCAAAAATCGAAGACATCGAATACTGCGAGTTCAATCTCGGCCGTATCTAGATCGCGATGGGACAGACTTCAAGGGAAGAAACTTTTATCGAGAATCTCTTTCAGTACTTTCCTATAAACGACACTGCCGTTCGTTAAGACATTTTTAATCAGCGAGGAAAGGGAGTTTTCCGTAGGCGACTGAAGGAAGGGAAGCTGATTCAGACAAATCGGACGAAGAGGATGGCAAGAATCGCTGATCTTTCCATTCCGACGACTGCGACAGCCAGACTCTTCCTTGACCTTATTAAGAGTCTCTCTGTTCGGACTTTCCACTCACGGAAGCGAAGAAAAGAAGTGAGCTGAAGTCGAGCTGATCCCTCCTGGAGATTCCATCTCTGATTTCTTTTCGTCTACCTTTTTTTCTTTTATTTTTTCTTCCTTCTTTTTTTTTTACGTCTCTGTGACGATTGTCGTGTCAAAATGCAACGAAATGAGAAACGAAGACGAGGAACTGCAAACGTGGTCTCGGTGAGATGATGATTTAGCGTGAATGCAACATTATTGAAACTGAACTGTATTTGATACAGTGTCGTTTAATAAAAATAACAGTGATTGTTAAAGAAATGGATAGTTAACCCTTTGAGGACGGAGCCGTTTTAATCTTAGCCCAGTAAACGCAAGGAATATTATTTATTTTAATCAGTCAGACGACTATATCCATCATAATTGTTTTCGCTAAATTGTAATTTTAGCAAAAACTAAAATATATTCGTAAATCTCAATATGTTTAGAATCTTTGGCGGTCAAGACGAAACAAAACAAACAAATAAAAAATATAAATAATTTGAGATGGATTCATGCATCCGACACGCGTATGTGCACGCTCTGAAAAGAGGTCGTCACAGCTGACTGGTTAAATAAAATGAGTAATAATTTCCTTCTTCGACGCATATGTTATAAATCACTGTTATTTATGGATAGTTATTCTTCGTGTCAAAAATATAGAACGACGTAGAATATATATACATATGTAGAATATATGTACTTTGTAAGTTACTATGGCGATTATATTTGAACGCACATATGCGTCAAGCGTTCGCAAAGGGTTAAACGTCAAATTAATCGTAATCGTATTATAACGATTAAAATAGTAGTGGTGTTGAGTATTTCTTATATCGATTTCATTGCATCAAAGTACAACACCGTCGAAGAAAGTGTCGCAAAACCGAAATCCAAATTATACCCTCGCAAAACCCGATTTCATGGAAATCGTCGGTTGATTACATTTTCACCGACGAGATTTTCGCGAAATCACCGACTGATTACACCGGAAGCGGCCCCTCGTGAGTTCCTACGATTGCGAATTCATATGGTAATGCGTCTAAACCTCGCTCGTCGACACAGCCTTTGGTAAACTTCGTGAAATTCTTCTTGAAAATTCAATTCTGCTCGCGGTTTGTGCCGTGCCTCCATAGAAGAGGTGAGCAAAGCAGGATTACGTTATAATTTTCATCCCGAGACTGTCTCGAGGAGAAACTGATGAACCGAGCACCGAGACGGGAATAAACAAGCGACTAGAATTAACATGTTGGTGCGAATAGCTTTGTTCAACTGTACCCTCGTTCTCTTTTTCATTCAATCTTTAAGATCAGCATTATTTTTGTACCCTCGGGACCATTTTCAAGCTGATACGCGTATAAATACTTTATTACACACTTTATTATTTTAATTTTCTAATCGGGTATAACGAATTAAATTGTCGTTTGATTCCCCAAATTTTAATACTCGATACTATAATAATTAATTAGTCGTGTATTAAAAGATAATGGTCCTGGCGTGGTCAGTGAACGTGTTAACTTCAAATTAATGTTGACAATTTTTATTCGTTGACTTCCGATAAATAATACAGTAGGAAAACAAATTGTAAGGGCCAGAAATTTAAAAGTACCTGATGCTTTGTTTTTGCAAACGTAATAATTAATTTTTAATCTGGGACTTCAATTTTTAATTAATGTCTTAACTAAATGATTTTTTGGTCGGTAGAAAATCCTCCTTTCGTGCTTGTAGTTCGTGTTGATATTAGAAAATTGATTATACGAACGAGTTAACTCGTCGAATCCAATTATAAGGTCCCAATGCCAGACGCGACAGCAATAAAAAATAATATCCTTTCTACATAAAAATCAGTTCAAAATTGAACTAAAAACAAGTATAATATGTTTTGTCGGAAATATGGGGGTGGTATTTGTTATAAACGAAGGTACGAAATCTACATATTGTAAATCTGATACGTTGAGGCACTTACCTTTTTGAAATAACCACCGTGCAATCTCATATGACCATTAAGAGCCGGTATATTTTTGAATTTCCGATGGCACAAATTGCACTCGACCGGTTTAGGCTCGGTCTGCGATTTATTCGCTGTCGTAACAGCGCCAGGGGACGCGGAATTTCCCGGCGAAGGACTACTTTTCCCTACATTTCCACCTCCTGGCGAGTTAGCCTGTTGCTGTTGTTGCTGATGTTGCTGCTGAGGCTGCTGTTGCTGCTGCTGGACCTGTTGCTGGGCCTGTTGCTGTTGTTGCTGAAACAAAGAACAGGGAATTCCATTGTTTATCCATACTTTTATGAAATATGTTAAAAAGATATTCAGAATTCTCCTTTCCAACATTCAGGTTTAAGAAAGTTTTGATCGATAATTCTTAGGAATTATTATTATTTACTGTAAATAACTCATTCTGAAAATTATCAAATTACAAACGATTTATAAAATAAATATTATTTTAAGAAAAGCTCAGAGCCGCGCTAGGGTTTTCCTTTTCTTTGATCGTTATTTTTACTTAAGTGTTTGATTAACACTTAAGTGATCTTAAATCTTTAAACGGAGCTTTATGGTAAAATCCACGGTACAAAGCAACACCTTCATAAAATTATTCTTTTCACACCTCGATCAGACAATTAATGGAAACCACTCGCGATTCGAGTATCCTCTTTCCTTGAACTTTGAAGCATCAAATCGCTCTTGAAGTTATTATTACCATAAAATTCAATATTCAATTGAAGTCCCCTCGACCGATTGTTGTCACAGAACCCCTTATCTTTTCTTCTTTGCATAAATCTTTTTATACACTGCAATTTTACGATTCCTAACGTTTCGTGGTTTTGCAAAAAGGAAAGACGGAAGAAACACTCCGGGATAAGCATGAAAAATAGCCAGGTTGAAATTTATGCTTCCATCGTTCTGTTATTCTTTTCAGAGCGCTGAATTAATGGGAGCCCTGCTTGAATGAAAGGAAAAAATTTATTTTCCGAATCGAGGGGAAGCTTCTTCGTGGACGAAATAAATCGACTAATCTGTGGGAACAGTTTAAATTATGATATTCGATTTAGAACGAGCACTTGGGTGAACGATAGCCAAATTTGCTCCAATTTTTCGTTGTCGTTATTTAACCCAAATATACTCGAACGTGTTTCTGATATTTTTGGAAATAATTCAATTTTTTGAACACATTAACACTTTGACGAGTTTTAATTGATGTTGCAACGTTAGACTACTGTTTTATCATAAAAGAAGTTACTAAAAAAATAACGTACGTCCGAAAATTACTGGTGTTCAAAATAAAATTAACAAATAAGATGATAAAATTTTATATAATAATCTTATGAAAGCAATAGTGGATGTGATATGTAGGTTAAATAAATACAAGTTTTCATACAGGTCGTACATTTTGTAATATATGAATACTTTTAGAAACGTATATTTACATAAAATTGAATTTTAAAACCTGGAATTAGAATATCAGTGAATATTCTGACAAGGAAGTATTCCGAAGTGTAAAACAACCTGACAATAAATATAAAAAATATGTCAAATTTTACATGGTAGTAGCTCCGAAGACAGAGAATATTCTTGCGATATAAGACTTCGAAAATTATGAATGGTCGCCGTGACCTACGTTTCTAAATAAATAATAATAAGGTTAAACGTAAACATTGACCACGTGGCCGCTCCGCTCCTTCTTATAAATCTAATTACTAAAATTTCTTTAAAAATTCAGAATAGTGTACTGTTGACAATTATGTAAACTTTTACTAATTTTAATATCCGTTGCTTATGCATTTTGACAAGCATTCTGACTAACAAATGTTCCTAAAAATAAAATATTAATTTACTCATTTTTACGATAACTATTAGTATCATTATTATTAATTTTGGTTAGGCTTTAGTTTGGATATTGCTAATCTACAATTACTTTACTTTTCGAAAACTATACTTTAAGTTTCATCATTCTGTGATTATTTTATTAAAAATAAGTTAATATTAAAACCCTCAAAAGAGCCTTAGGATAGAATAAATTTAACACGATTAATATTCCAGTTTATATTATTAAATGTCACGTTCAATTGTATTCCACATTTTGCAGAGAAAAAATGGAATGAAAGGACACGTCTGCAATTTTATTTTACAAACACGTTTGCGCTCTGAATATTTAGCGAAACACTTCAATTACGGCGTTTTCGGTTGAAAAACATAAAACAGCCGCTATGATTGGATTTCGATCGGACAGAAGCCCAAGCCCGACGTTCAAACGAAAATTAATCTTCCTTTAATTTCGCTGTAATTCCGGCACGCGCTAATTCACGTCACGCCGGATTGAATTTGTGAATTTTCCAAATGCGCGATCGATTTCAGTTCGTGGAACAGCCAGAAACAACGAACGAATTCAGCGAAATCGGATATCAAAACCCGATTCTTTGAAATCTAATCGTATCGCGTTTGTCTGTCATTCGAGTCGATAATTTGATCGATTATTTGTATCAAGTATTTTTTCCAAATTTAAAAATTTACTGTCGACAAAACGTATCGAGTTTAATTCTCCAAATGTATTGTGTTAATTGTACATTTTTTAGCTTGAAAGCAAAGACTCTGTGATTAACTATTTCGGTGCTAAGATTGACCGTAGTTATCAAATATTAAATATTGGCCTAACTTTAACCCCAATCCAATATAAAATTACAAGAAAAAATAACAAAAAGGAAAAAGAAATATTGTAGAATAAAACATAAAAATTAGAATAAATTTAACCCTTTGGAATTAAAGTTTCAGATTTTCAACACGTTACGTACATGTTTTATTTTCAAAATGTTATTCCATGTAAAATGTCAGAAATTGAGACTTACAATTAGAATAGTTCAGTTTGAAAACAGATTATCAAAGCTACCACTTAAAGGTTCTAACGTCGTTTAGTTTAGAAATTAAACAAATTAGACTTAATATTTTAATAACTGTATATAGTAAGTCCATACAATTTCATTTTAATATTTATGACATGTTTATATTTTTTATAATCAGCATTCATTTTTCGAGGACGTACATATACGTTGTTCAGAATGAATGGGTTAGGATAGGGTAAGGTAATTAAAATAACTATAAAAATAAAGCATACATATTAAAAAATTAACAACCACAAGTATTTTTTAGAAGTAAAAGGAAATACAACAAAAAGAAAAGGAGAAGAGAGTCGTCTTAAGGAAGAAAGAATGATACGAAGGCAAGTAAAGAGATTTAAAGCTGCAAGGAAGAATCCCAGTGTTAGGAGATAGTGGATTGCTCGCAAGGGTCGCTGTAAGATTGGACCGCTATCTTGGCTGTTTCTGGCATGTATGATTAAATTAGAACAATGCTAGCATAACTTCTACTACCCGTTTATTCCTCCAAGTACTCCCTGCCAGTTTACCACTTACTAGATGCTACTAGTTTAGAAACTCTGGTCCCTTCTCTCGCGCAAAATCGTGCCGTAAGTTCTGCCCTTCAAAACAAAGTGTTTCTACCGCACGAAATCTTGAAAATTTGTCACCCATTATCATTTTGTTAGTTAAATGAATTCAAATGAACAAAATACATTTCATTTACATGAAGTATTTTGGGGAAAACGTATCAATGAAGACAGTAGTCAATAAAGTATTACGTATTGCTTAGAATTTTATTTTACTTAACTATGAACGCATGCAACTTTTCTTCGATTGAAAAAGTCAAATGTGTTGGTAGGTTGACACTTAAGCTACCGAAGTCCGATCTATGTTTTCTTTAAAATTAAAAATAAAGTAAACAAACGGTATAACATATACTGGTATATACAATAATTCGTTATCTTTAGAAAAATCAACGTACATTTAGATAAAAGTCATTTAAGAAAGTTTGTTCTTTAAAATAAAAAAAGCCATAACAAGTCAAAATGGGTAGTTCTAGTGTTAAAATGCCTTTCAGTGATATAAAGCCTCATTAGTCAGACACATCAAATATCGAGGCACGTTATATTGGTATAATACATTACAGAGGTGTTTATCTTTCTGAAAAAGACTCAATTATAATACTTCAATCGAGGCAGAAATCAAAACACTTTATTCAGTATTCGAGATCGTCGATGGAAGTGAAACAGCACCTTATTTGTCAGCCACGATACATTTTGCAAGCGGATCGACGCGCAACAAGCACAAATAAGCTCGCACGATTCTAATTCGAATCCAGTAGATCTAATCCGATCACGGGTTGTTCGCGCGATAAAATTCTTCCCGACTCCCCTCACCCTTTCCCTGTCTTTGACTACGCATAAACCGAATCACCGCAACCGAAAACGAAGCTGGAGAGATTCGATTACAAAGCCTGTTCTCTTTCTTGCTACAGCCTCGGCTCGTTAAAGATTAACGTGCTCGCGGAGCCAAGGGCACGGGGTGGGACGAGTGGCTAATGTAACAAAGGAAATCCGAGGGACGAAACCTAATTACCCGGCTCTCTCTACCCGAACGGACGTCCTTCTACGCTTCGGTTTTTCGCGACCACGGAAAGTACCGTGGCGCATTTACCTGTAAATGTTGCATTTCCCTGTCTCTGTTACCTGTTCCCCGACGAACTATTCAAAAATTCAGTTTCGTGAGACAGAAGATTGAGAATATTGCCCGTTGTTTTCTTTCTCTCCGTTTAATATCTTGAGAGGTGAATTAAATGATTGGAATAAAAACGATTGACGCATATATGCGCCCGAACCTAATCGCCACACTAACTTACAAATACGTGCATATACACAAAGAAATATTGTGTAAACAACAGAGATTTATAACATATGCTTCGAAGAAGGCAATTATTACTTATTTTATTTGAAATAAATAATATTTTATGCCAAGATTAATAGTCCTCTGTCCTCAAAGGGTTAAACGATATCCGGTTATCAGATTAAGATAATTGTAGAGAAACCTCAGTTTTTTCGTTTTTATCATATTAAAGTGAAACGATGGATAATTTTTATTTTGTATTTGGCTACCTAACTTATTTCCAAATATATAAACAATCATAGCGATTAATTATTACCTGCCTTATAAATATATTGTTCTTTCGATTACTTAATTCAGTCAATTTGCAATTCTAATGCGAAGATAAGTGAAAATATTGAAATTTTGTTTGCATTAACGTTTGTGAAAATATGTGATTAATGAAAAATTATTATTTATATTGAAACAAGCTCACCTTACCTTATTCATTAAATATCATATGTCATAATTAATGAACGTATCTATTAATTAAATTGTTTAAATGACCAGAGATAATGACATCGTTTGCAATCTTCCTTTTTCTTCTAAAATTACACGAAAAGAATATTCAAACGCAAAGGCTGAAATTTTTATTAGATTCGGCGCAACTCTTTGGTAAATTTTCTTTGAGAAGAAGGTAGATTTCATGAAAATTTCGTGAAAGCTCGACTTGCTGGAAGTCAGAGCAGACACCGAAGTTGGTGTACCTAAGGAACTGGGCTGCTTTGCGGGACTTCATATTACTTTTTCAATTATATACCTGGCTGTTGGGACAAGCTGGTGGCTGGTACGCGTTAGGGTGTATTAAAAGGGTCATCGGCTCTATGGGGAGTGCGCAAGCCGTTTCGTTGCACCAGAAAACCGTACCTTTCGTAAAATACGTGTAGCCTGTGTATGCATAATGTATAATGCAGGTGAAAGTTTCAATTTATATTTTAATAACTTGATAATTTTTCAAATATATAAAAATATTCTAATAATATCATACTGAAATTTCACTTTAATAATATTTGTGTCGTAGACGCAAAAAAGCAAATGAATGACAACAGCGAATGAGAGATGAGTGAAACAGGTGTGTCAGAGAAACAGAAAGTGTGTATGAAGACATAAATAAGCTGCCGGAAACGGACTGAGGCTATTATTATGATAAGTGTTGTAAAAGCAAAAAAGCCAGTAGACGATATAGAGGAGAGCGATAAATTAAAAAAAAAAGGGGGCCGGATGTAGTAGTTCAAATTTCTTTTTAACATTTGTTAGAAGGGGTATTTTGGGATTATAAAAATCAAGGAATTTAAGATGGATTGAAAAACCAAAGGGGATATTTTAGTTTAGTTTATCTGTATCATAAGTTTAAAATTATAAAAGTAAATAGTCATATATAATATTTTTAAAAAAGCATGTAACTGCCCCATTGCTTATGGGGCATGTATTTTTTCCCTTCTCTCTCTAAAACCGGACACAAGCAAAGGAGCTGCCGATCGACAAAGAGTAAGAAATACTTCAATTTAAATTTTCTTGAACAACCTGGGAGCCTTTTCAGGTACTGAAAGAAGTTGCTTTACTCCTTCTGGTACAAGGACAGGCTTCCGACGAGATCATCCACGACCGCAGTAACAGACGAAGCCAAAAGGCGATTACAAGCAATTATACGATATGCCATATTAATTTTTCGTAGACAATCTGTATCGTTAACGACATAAAAAATAATTTAACTTTCCCGTAAACGTTTATTTATATTGCTCGAAGCTTCAAATATCCGACCTAACAAACAACAAATAAATATTTCAGAATATTTTAATATTTCTAAAATGACCTCAGGTTTGAAAAAATATGCTTACCTACGGATTAAAAATATGGACAAATGGTTTACATCATTATATCTGTCAAACTTCAATTTCCAAAGTCATATAACTTCGTGTAACTTCGAAATCAATTATTCGATACGTAACAATCTAATACAACGAACCTCGGTACTTTCCAAAACTCCCACACACCTGTAGTCCAATCATAGCCACATTCTCTGGCTCGCGAAACCACCCTCGGCATTAATTTCGTCGTTTCCTTCGACGTGGCACGCCACCTTACATCGACGCATCCCCGTATACGGGAATTTATGTGCGCCTCGAAGTCAAGGAGGGGTTGGCGGCGGGGGGTTGGATAGGCAAGAACGACGGTGCCAGTAATGGAAACAGAATGGGATAATTCCGCGAACCGCGGACGGACGCGGTAATTGCGAATAATTGCATTGTCTTCGAGTCGTTCGCCTCTCCTCGTTCGCCATCCTTTAGTCCCCCCTCTCTCTCTTTCCAGCACGTATAGAGTCCGTTTCCATCGTTGAATTGCTTCGCTACGAATTGAGAGCCGGTCGGTGGAAACTCTCGTGCCGATTAGGATATCCCGTCCCTCGGTTCTGTCTCTTTCTGTCCGGCGACGGGGTCCGGTTTCGAATTACGTTCGAACGAGGGGACACGGAGAAGCTCCTGTTGCCTTCTGAATCTGATCTCATCGGGTGTAATTAATTTTTGCAGACGGAGATTACCACGTGAGCCAACCTCCGTTCTCTGGATTGTTTCGATAAGCTGATGCAGTCCGGGGATTTTGCGTTTAGTATGCGATCCTCGGACGTGTTAAGATTAGGGATCTTTTGCATGGAACGGTTGATGAGATTTGTTGCATAATATTGTTCTTTAACCACTGTGGTTATCTTGTGCCAAAACACTGACAGTTCTGGTGGTATCGTATTCAAAAGAAAAGAAAATTAAATCAAAAGGAAGAAAAGTATAATATAATTCTAGAAATACCGATGGTTGATTTTACAAAGTATCTCTACACGCGATCGCTGCTCAAAATAAAAAAAAAATAGGAGCGCTCCGATCGCGAAGACCCCACGTAAATTACACAGCATTAATAATTATTTACCTAATTAAATATTTGGCAATTAGAGTTAAATTGGCAATTAAATGTTAAAATAAAAAAATTAATCATTGTCAGTAAAAGAAACACTAATGTCAACTGCTAAAAGAAATTAGAAAATTTTGTGTAACAAGCTAACAGTACATAAGGAAATTAGACACAGATTGACAGCAGCGTATCCTGAAAATTGTTTGCCCATAACGATTCAATGTACGTAAACGTTAATAACCGTTGGGATAGGGTAGCTCATTCCCGTGTCGTTGTTGCTTTATCTCCGTAGTTTACGTCGACTTCGAAACGAGTGCTCTTCAGGACGAGAGCCGACACGTCGATGGAGCTTGAGCCCGTGTTGATATAACCCGTGGGACGAGAGCAAGAAACGAAAGGAAAAGTGAAGCATTGAAAAGTGGAGCAAGCATCGTGTTGAGCTAATTACCATTATCTTCCCGTTGTTTCCGTTGGTGGAATAATTAACGACTCTTCGAGTATAAAACAGTGACTCGGTGTTTCACACGAGCTGTTTGTACCGCGTTGAGTTTCGATGATGAAACTTCATTGCGTGATATTCTGAGAACTTTCCATGCTCTTGAAATTGGTACAATAATCATAATTAATCATCATTAACTGTTATATTAATGATATACGAATCAAAATTGGTCTAAATTTCTCGATCTAGAAGACACATTTGTATCTCTAAATTTTATTAGAAATATCAACTTTGCAGCCCTTGCACCTTGAATGTTTTTAAACAACTAATTAATTTTATTTTTTTGGGAAACTTCGCTTTCCCAATTAGAAATATTCGTGTTAGGTACTTAAAATTATGAATAATAGAAATAACAATAGATTGTAAAGATATTAACCCTTTAAGGACGAAGCACTTTTAATCTAAGACAGTGAATACACAGAATATTACTTATTTCAAATAAAAGAAATAATAATAATTCCCTCTTTGAAGTATATGTTACAAATCTCTGTTGTCCACACTTGTAGCTATTATTTATGCCAACAACGTAGAACAATATTTGTTAACCATATACACATTCTATTTAGACGTATATATACGTCAGTCGCCCGCACAGGGTTAAATAATACTCGAACTAACGAAATCTTTAACAGGTTCAGAATGACATTCAACGTGTTAAAAAAGCAAAGTTGGCTTCGAAGATTTTGAAACTCTCCTACATACAAAAAGAGAATGCTCTGACCCACTTTAAGACTAAATAAATCAGCTCGTGCATTCGCAAGAATAAATTCCAACGATACAGTACTTGGCAAACGCTCGTTTATTCGTTAGAATCAAGAGGTCCAGGTCTGTATACAGTCGGAATATCTTGATGCAAACCGACACGATGATTCATCGTGCGGGTCAAGGAGGGCCACGAGGGAGGGCTCGAGCGTTAACTCGACGAAGTAAACACGAGCCCGGCGCACGTTATCGGTCCAGGGTGACAAATCCACCGGCAGACGCACGGGCACTACTCTCTGCTTTTCCTGTGGCGCGATGCTCGAGAACGCGACGGTATTCCTGTAGTTCAGCCGGCACATAAATTCCTCGAACACATGGCGCCCTCAGCTTATGAACAATAACCACGGGTTGGCTGCGCCCGGGCCTGGGCTTGGCTTCTCCCTTCGCCTCCTCCATGGCTGTCGACGTTGATGCCAGCGGCACGTTTAGCCGACCTCTCCCAGTCGGTAATTACGCCAGACCCATAAACATTCGGCTCACGGTTCAATCTCACCCGGAAGACAAGGGGACACAAGTGCCAGGCGTGGCTTCCTGCCACATGCCTCCACGTCGTACCGAATCATCTGCATAACGTTTTCTGCATCGGAGCTGCCGGCTCCTGGATTTAAACCGGCTTATTATGAGTCTGATGCATGATCCTTTCTCTAACAGAGACTGCACCAAGGAAATTCTGGATAAATCACGTCGGCTCGGTTAGAAAGGACCGATTGTTAATGGCTTTCGTAGAAAGATACATCGTTCGCACGCACGGATGTCGTATCAAATTTCAATTTTATTTTACTGGGGCTCATGGACAGAGATTTAAAGATAATTTATGCCAAGTTTTTAATTACCGATGGTTTTTTTAATCAAAAATTTCTGTAATGATCAAACATTTTAAATTTTAAAGTTCACCTTTGATTTATTTATCTCGCGGAAAATCTACCTTCTCTGCCAAAAATCATCTATTCACTCGGAGTCACGATAAAACGCGGTCCAATAAATTAATCACAAGGTACAGACATACGCAGACATGCTTCCAAACTGATAAAATCACGTTACGTCGACGATAAATATGCTCAGCATCATAAATATTCGGTTCACGGTTTAATCTTGCTGACGAGGCATGATTGCCAAACGTAACCCGGTAGCAGATGTCCCTTATTTGACCGAGCACCCCGATCATCTGCATAATGTTCCTTGGTAGAAGTAAACGATCGCGAGATTAGGTCAGGAGTTCTCTCAAACTTGCCCCTATTCTCTCTTTCTTACAATCTTCTGGTCCCGGCACGTCACGTGTAGCTTGTTCCTTTAACCGCCGAACAAAGGAGCCTAGGTCAATTGTGAACTAGACGACCTTCAAAGAATTCGATCATATTTTTGCTAAAACGAGCCATACAAATTTTTCTAGAAAAAGATTTCATTCAAAAATGGCGACTAAAATATTTGGAAAGTGAAAAATTTAGAAAATTCATTTATATAAAAATATGATATTCTTCAATTCCTAAAATTTAAAGTTTCTGAATTTCTAAAAATATAATGTCCATAATTCTAAAGTTCCTAAACCGAATGGGAACGGGAAGCGTGAAAAGGGGAACAAAATTTTCACGCGTCTATGGGAAAAAGCAAATTTCACGACAAAAGCATAGAAAACAGAAACGCTGTCCCCGGGATTTCGTAATTACAGAGCGTGCTCGATAACGGGCTGACCCATTTCAGCGAACCATTACCATTGCGTCGATATTTACCGTTCATTTGATCGCGTCACGCGCCGTTTACAAAGCGAACGAAATTTCGTTAAACGTTTAAATTCGATTACTCGAAATTTCGCAACGTATCCGCGAATGGAAACGCGAACCGGAGGGGGCAGACGCGGAGGACGCAGAGTCGGCGACAGCCGGGGAAATGCGTGAAAAACGCAAAGAGTTTCGCTGGCGTTCGAATAATGCGAGCCGTATGACGTGGAATATAAAATGGGTCGCCGCACTTGAATCCTTTTCGCGGAGAGGCACGATTTATAGAACCCCTATTTTGACAAGGGAGGAAAATGTACGCACAAAAGAGCCGCCTTCGGGAATATTTGATATAAACGAAAATACGGGTTCCTCGTGTGCATCGAATCACGGGGAAAATATGTAATTTCGCAGAAAGCTTTCATCCTCTTCGCTATCCTTTCAGCTTTACAATCCTTTTTTTTATTTTTGCAAACACATCTTGACGAATTTTTGAAGTATCCGCCCCTTCGTTAATTACAACGATTTTTACCCACTGTGTATCAACACTTGAGTGAAAAATAAAATAAAATAAATATAGAATTCCACATTTTAACAAACAAATTTACATAGTTTTCTTATTCTAATATATCTTTCGATTATTATAACCAAAAGTTTAAAATATAATAATATGTTATGAAAAATTCCTTGTAAATGTATGAAGTTTTATCGCATATAACCATCGCTAACTGTAACCAATAATTTGTTAATTTTGCGCTGGAAATACACTAAACACAGCCGGGCCTCGGGCCACAGAACGAACGACATGGCGGTAACGAAACGGTTGGAAGATCAGCCGATATTTGAAACAACCAGCAATGAATAGCGACAGGAAACTAGGTGATAACTTGCTAATGAGCAGCATATATCACTTTTCCGATACTGCAACGAATGCAGAACGTAGGGTGTTGAATGGTTCGGATTGCAATGTGGAAACGCTGAATCGTCCCCGGGAAGCAATGTACTGTGAACCATCCTGTAAATCACAACATAGTCTTGGCAAGGAAGTTGGTTGTTGGCCTGGCGTGTTTGATGGATAATGGAAAACATTAATCTTTGCGAGAAACATTCGTTACTTTCGCGTTACGCCGACACGGAGATTTAATATTTCATTTTGGTACGATGCTTTGGATTTCTAATTCAATTAGCTGTAAAAAAACACCATTGTGGATGTCTGACGAATGTAGCTGGGGCAACTGATACGTCTACTCTTATGATACTATTTATTGCGAATAAAGTTGTATAAATAAAATGATGTTACTCACGTCTATTTAGTGAATCGAATACTATGAGATTAGGACATCCTGCGGTCCAACAAGCCCATAGTGTATGGACATCTATGGAAACTTCTTGGCTGCGATCTATCTTAGGGAAAGAGTGAAAAACACGAGATTAAGAAATCAATGAACCGAAGCGAAGATTTCTCCCGTGGATTTATTTTGAATCGATCGATCTAACAGTGGAATAGGACTTCTCGATTACCTAGCAAGCCTACCAGGGTTTTTAATTAATTTTTTAATTAATTGAGTCACGACTGATAGAAGATATAACAACCAGTAAGCGTGAAATGTAGTTTAGTATGACCTATCTGAAGAAGCCAACATAAATGCTAAGGCAATATTAGAATAATTGCAAGAAAAGTAAACAACCCCTTTTTATCACATTTTCGACGATTCAGCTCCCCTAATATTTTAGAATTTCATCGACTAAGGAATGACAAACGCCAATTATTTCGATATTTATTTAGTTTGCTAGTTCCCTCGAATAAGTATTTTTGAAATTGATCAAAAGATGATATTTAGAAATTAGAGAACCTGAGATAATACGAGTCCGAGAAACATCACAGAAGAATTGTACAGAAAAGGTATACCTTTTTAATAGATCCATTTGACCTCGGATACTTCCATCACAAACAATGACAAAGACCCGGTAATACAAGCTTACTCTTCGCATTTCCCCTCATTTTCCGGCGAGTTTGCAATGGCCGTTCGACGCCTGATCGATCTGAACGCGATGTCAACAAACGGGAAAATCCGATGAAAAGCTCCAGAGGTACACGGACAGAGCACACGCGGTCAGTATATGTAGACGTCATTGTTCCAAACGGGCTTTTTGTCGATGAACGAATTACTATTGCTGTTTAGATTCCCTACCCCAGGGCCCTTTTGGACACGCAGCCAACCATCACGCAACATCAACCTGTCTACCCTCATCACCTACCCCCCTTTTTCCCCTTTCCTCCTACCTTTCGTGCTGTTTCGTATTGCTTTCTTCCTTTGTCGCCGTTTCTAATTTTATTGTATTTTTCAAGTCGACGATTCGCGACTTTATTCTGTCCATTTTTCCAGCCGACCATGTTTCGTTTCTTTTGTATCTTTAAGAAATGTTTTATCACATTCTGGCTTTCCTTTCGTTACTTCGTTGTTTGAACATCCATTTTCAAAATATAGAAACGTATCGTTACGATTTTATGATATGAAAGTAACTGAAAATAGCAATTATAGTATATCGATTTAATGTTTGAGGGTTCGTGGAAACGGCTACAGAAACATTTTATTAATATTCTCGACATACAGCGGCTGATTATTGATTATATTAAATAATTTCTAAAAGTATTTGGAGCTTAAAACATAATGAAAATAATGGCGTATTTCAATATAAAATAATTGGTTTCAATTACAGAGAGTAATAATTATATTTTTAATACAAAACGTGAAGTTGTACTTTCTGGAAAGTCCTGTGTATAAAAAAAAAGTATTAAATATTATATCTTTTAGTATGGAGTGTTCCAAAAATACATTAGGAAAATAGCACAATTTTCATTTTCATATTATAATTGAATAATTGTGTTAAATAACTTAAGCAAACTAAAGAAAAGATGTAAAAGCTTAGTATTTAATATTAATATTATTTCTGCAAGGTTTCAAATGGAAAACCTAAATTGGAATATAAAATAGTTGTATTTTGAATAACGGCAATTTTAATGTAATGTAATTTTTTATGTCAATAAAATATTTCGTTTTATAATACCACATAATCAAACGTGATTTATGGATTCCATAATTCTGAAATTTACAAAATTATTTCAACCATAATTGTAGTTAATGTAATTAATTACAGTTAATTATATCCTTCGGTTGAAACGAAGAAGGTTCGAATTTCTGTGTTTAACATCGTTCAGGCAGTGTATAAATTCAGTGTAATCCAAATTCGCTGAATGCTTGTATGCAAACGTTACAATAGCGGCTGACTGATTCGATGATGAATATTAAACGATTCAATATTAAACGAGTTCGCTATAATAATCACGTTACAATAATAGAACGACCGATATCATCCATGTAGCCGAAACAAAATTAACAGAACAAAGATTCGTTTGTAACGAACGATACCCATGCTGTTAAACCGGCAAATCCCTCCTGACAGATAGCTTTTCAGCGAATAATGTATTACCTAAAACGATCGATGAATTCTCCCTATCGTACCTTGGAGACAGGTACATATTGTACCTTGTCCAATGACGTCATGATACTGACATAAAACTATTTAGCATTTTTAGAACGTATTATACTTGAAGAAATACAATATAAACTGTCATTTAAAAAATCTCGAAGTCTAGATTTTCTTTTGTACGAAATTACTTGTTAAAGTTAAATCAATAAAAATTTCCAATTATTCTTTAAGTAATAAGGTTGGGATTTTAATACTTAACTGATATTAGGTATATTATTTATTTACTAAATAAGCACATTGAAAGGAGCAACAATTTTAATTCAATCGTGCCCTCTTCCAAACCCGAGAATATTTCTTTAGATATTAATCTTGTAATGAAAGTCTTTCATTAACACGTTGACTGCCAGGATAAAATAATCAGTAATTCAAATGATTACTTTTGAAAATTAATCGACGGAAGCCTTAATAATTGGAATTAAAGTGTGAAAACGATTTCTAATTGTTAGGGATTCTAAGAATTAATTTTCAAATTTAGCCATTCGAATCGGGATTTTACGTTATTGGCCTAATATTAACAATACTCACGGTTTATTTTACACTTTATTTTATGAATTATTGGACTGTACAAGATTTATGGCAGTCAACCTGTTAAGAAACTCAGCTGTCTGAGTTTAGTTGAAACATCCTCGTGTACATTCGATAGATTGAGTCATGACGGATCCACCAATCGAAGGTTAACTGTTAAATATGAATAGAGAAAGAAATATCAACGCACGATCGGTACTAGAATAGTGACAGCGGGGGTGGCAGGCGAAGTGGGATCGAAACCCGTACAATTCGACGAGATTTCTGCGAACGACACCTCGGTACCTTCCAATTCAGCGAGAACCCGGTGATTATCGAAAGCACGTTGTCGATACGAAAATTGTACATTGATTATCTCGAACGAGCGATCGTAGCGTACGTAGTTTCGCGCTTTTGCGTGAAAATCCTAACGCACAACGCTGACCGGTGATTATCGATTCTCTGCCTCTTGTATCGGTTTATTGTTGCCGGGTCGGCTAGCTATTTGCAAGGCTAGCCGCGTTATTGCCGCCGTTATCGTTATCAGCATCGGGTCATTTTGCTTTTCGACCAGCGGTATCCTTTTTTTTTTCATTTGTTTCGATACAACGGATCGACCGAGATAACCGTGTACCGAGTTGACTCCTCGACTAACTGCTAAACGGATGATGGATACGCGGTCATAGATTTCCGATATTTTGCTGTTCAGTTTTGGGATAAACACTGGGCCCAATGTTCGATCTGAGTAACCTTACTTAATCTGAATTCTACAGAGTTATTTATCATGATTCTGTAAATAATAATTTTCAATCGAAACGAGTATCATTGAAACGAACAATCTTATGTTTATCTTGGTAGTTTTGAACGAAAATATTGAATTGAAACTTTAGTTGTCAATATTCCATTTTCCAAAATTGAAATAAAAGCTTTAACAATCGTATTGTATCAGAAAAACAATTGAAACAAAAGATAAATATTTATTTATTGCATCTTTCGATCGAAATTAATTCATAAAACAAAGCATGGACAGATAAAGCGTTGAAAGAGGTAAAGAAAGAGACGAATCTTTTTAAGTCTCTTGTTAAAAAAAAAGGAAATCTCGGGGTCGAAATTCCCGCAAATTCCTGCCGTTGTTCGTGGCGTATCGCTGACAAATCTCCCCATCTCGACAATCGTAAAAATTCGAACAAACAACGCTAATAAAGACGCGTACGCGACGAGCATCGCACAGATACGCGCGGAATTATGCTTGCTATGGCGTTGTTCACCGAACGAGCCCTGGAGCCTGCTATCTCGTGTCCTCGGATTTACGACTCTTCAGCTAGCAACGGGAAAAAGCGAACCAGTCTTTCCGAGCCACCGAAACGTTCACAATCGTTAAACTGCCACAGAGAATTGTTGCGGGCCGTACGAGCTCGCGAAGCAAATATTCGCGAGTAAACCGATTAATATTCTCAGGCTAGACACGCGAGAGGCGCGCAGCATCGCCGAAAAGTATCAAATCGTCGCATAAATTCGTGCCGTGTTTCATTTGCGCCGCTCAAAGCACATTTTTCTAAATAATAAACGATCGGGTGCGAATAAAACTCGTGTTTTATTGTAAAGATACACAATATTCAACAAAACTGTAACAACTTTGTATTTAAGTATTAATTTCTTTGCAAAATTATACAAAAATTATTTGAGCTAACAAACGGAAAAAATTCCGTAGGACAGAATTGTAATTTTTTCCCATTTGATTACGTAGATTGATACATACCTAATGTTACTACTGTTTTAAACACCCTTAATCCTTTTAATGCCGAACGACGATATATCGTCGCATCAATGCTACGTAAATTATTTGTGTGAGTAATACTAGGTAAATATTACACATTTTTAATAGCCAGATAACTGAATATAAATATTTATAATAATACTAAAAGTTTTGTTCAGTAACGTTATACTGTTCACTCGGCACTAAAAGGTTCATCTATAATTTTTCTAACGTGTGCGTCAATTAGAACTGAATATGTATCGCTTCAATGTTAAAACAAATGAAGAAAATCGAAACGTTATATATATTCCACGCTTGGCAAGCCTTGACTATACAAACTGCAATTAGAATTAAATTTAAAATTGAGTTTTAATCGAAATATAAAGGACAAAGAGTTAAAATAAAAAATAAAAAAACAGCTACAGTTGTCATTTTCTTGATTTGGTCAAATATAAAAATGTCCCACAAAATGTGGTAAAATAACATTGTAATAACTCATTAATATCACAACTGTTAGAAGATTTCCGAGTACTTTTTGAAATTTCTAGGTCAACCCAGGAAAGGGTTGAGGCATCAACCCTAGATAACCGATCTGTCTGTAAGTAATGTTGCTATTAAAAATACATGTAATAGAATTTTTGTAATTTAACCACAAACATATTTAATAGGAATAAATGAAATCAGAAATCTGAGTCTGGTACTGAATTTGTTAAATCAATTTTGCAAAAGCCTCGAATAATCGCCCAAAATCGTATAGATCTCGATAGGACAACAAACAAAGCCGTTCAAACATCGTCGAGTATGTACGCGTAATCCTGGCAAGTTCGAATAACTGTGTCAGAAATTCGTGACAAGCACAGATCCGGGGACATTTCAACCGGAAATTCCGTCCAAACTCTCCCCGCTCTGGCGAGGATCGTAACTTCATGGATGACATCGAGCACGATAGACCATAGCTACGTAACCAAACGACCATACTGGATAACGGAAGCATAATTTGACCCAGGTAACACGTACACATAAGTCTGCTGGCAGCTATCTGTCAGATAAAAGCTGTATCCTTGACGTTGGATACCAATTTCTGGCACAGGTTCTATATTCGTGACATGTTCCTTATGCCTTTGACCGTTCCATTATATAAGGTACTCATAAAAGGTTCGCAGTACCATGGCGGGATTAGATTTGGCTCTATCAAAGGTAAATCGATAGCTTCTTTGTTTAAAAACAGATACGATACACGTAAGTGAAGAAAGTTAAAATTAAAGGGTGCAGCAGAATAAAAGGGTCAAAAGTGCCCTCGAACCGATTTTGACTGCCAATACACCGAGTTTCAGTCCTCTACCTAAACCAGGAGGGTAGTTAGACGATAAATGTAAATTATCGAGGTATGCCCTATTTTTCCTATTTAATTGCATGCAAAAAAACTAAAAAAATTCTATAATATTGTAGTTAAAAAAGCAATCTGGAATCAAAGTGTCAATACACAATTATTTTCTTGGAATAGAAAGGATCCTACCAGAAAAATAGCCATTACTCCATAATTAATTAAAACACTAAACAGCGCATTATCACTGGAAATTGTCTGTCTACTCTGTGGAGAGTCACGATACAGAAACCTTTCGGTGTCAGTTTCGTTTAAACGTTCACTCGCAGACCGCGACACCGTTAACTCATTTGACGACCGAATCGTGACATGAACGATGCTTCCGTTTGCACATGTCCATCTATCTGCGTTCATTTTCCACGTTTCGCTCATTTACTCGATTCGACATGCGGTTGTTCGTGCCGGTGATGTGCCGAACGAACGTTCGTAAAATCGACGAGACAGACGCGTTCGCAAACGTTGCGCAACCAGTTTGATTAATTCGCTGCCGATTCTGGCCCGTCCGATAAGGAATATATATGGTGGGCCTCGAATACCGTCCACGATTCATAAGAAACACCACAACCGTGATAAATGGTCCTTCAGATTTCAAAACAACGTTTTGGTTATCGGACGTGCCTCTTCATCCTTCGTACTATCTTTGTAAAGAATATACAGGATAGTTTACGGAAAGATTATCTCAACATTTTTCAGAAGCACTTTCAGAAGCATTTAACGCTAAAACTATCGACGTTAAATACATATAATACTTTATTTCAAATAGGAAATAAAATAGAAACAAAACAAATAAGGGATGAATCATAAATTATAAAACAGAATAATTCTTTTTGTTAATAAAAATCAGCTCACATATTGGCAAGGGTGTCTTGATAAACCTTGTAATAGAAAATAAAAAATCTGGAAGGAGTCATTTTTATCCAACAAGTTTCTCGATAAAAATTATTTGCATCAATCATTGTAAGATTGGTGGAAAAATAATTACGATTCTTATTATTTAAATTATATTATAATATATCATTATTCAAATGTTTATTTTAAAGCAACTGCTACTTTCTTTTCTTTCAGTAATTTCATAATGTTAAATACGTGGAAGCACGAAACGAAACTCATAGTAATTAACTGGAATACTAAGAATAATAATTAATACTAATTAATATGCGCACTGATATTCAAAAGCTTGAAGCACTGTGCATTTCTAGGACAGAACAAATTAATATTCATGTTGTAGTTTAATTAGTAATATTATTTAAAATTGTAGTTGAATGTATGTCACCGATACTCATCCCTCGAATATATAATTTTATCTCTGTCTGTAAATAGCCGAATAAGATTATTTTCATCGAAAAAGATGACAAATTCTTGTACCGATCCATGTGTTACCTAAATATGGGCGATGTGGCACCCAAAGCGCTAATTATAATTAAATATACTTTCATTCTACAGGAAATATTAAAAATAACAATTATACAAAATTATAAAGTGCATCTTTTCAAACTAAGGAAGAAATGTACATTTAAATTTTACTAGTCACATCTGGATAACCTTGAATTTATCAAAACTAACACCTTTATACCAGTATAAGAGATCAGTAGTTTCGTATTATTCACAATTAACATTTCGACTGCCATGTAACCATGTATGGGTGACACTTGAATTTCCATTAGAAACCATTGTCCATATTATTACGAATTCTTTGATTTATTTGGTTGAAGATATTCCCACTAGGTGATTTACGTAAATTATAAATAATAGAAATAACAAAATATTGTAGAAGTAGAATATAAAATTGGTCAAAAATAAAATTACTATCAAATGGAAGTTTTAGTTAGCTGCAGCGTCGCAGTCAAAGTGTTAAGTAGACAGTACGAAAAAATATTTCCCTTATTTTCGAAAGACACCTTCTATAATTTCACGCAATCATTATTTTTCTCATTCTTTACAACGCCGCGAAGTTGGAATAAAATCAATATCCCTAAGGTCATGCTTTTCCCTTGGGAGAACATCATTTACCTGCAACGAGAACCGATACAGATAATCCGGCCGGTACTGTTGCGTATACTGATGATGCACATGATGCTGATAGGGCTGCTGATTGTACTGTTGCCCTTGTTGCGGTTGATACTGCTGTTGTTGCTGGTACTGGTGTTCCAGATGCGTCCGACGATGATCATGATGATGATGATGATGATGATGGTGCTGCTGCTGTTGCTGCTGCTGTTGGTGCTGGTGATGCCAGGCATGATTGTAACCATCCATATCACAACCGAATCACGTTCACGTATCCTCCTCGAAAAAGGGAAGCTCGCGCGAATGGCAAACATATCAATCACCTGCCAGCAGTCCGGTCCGATCGTTCGACCGTCGTATTTCGAATTCCCTTTCGCCCGGCCCGACCGACATCACAACCGAGGCTCCGCCTCTATCTATCTATCGTTTTCGAACTTTCTTTGTCCCGATTGACGAATGGCCCTCCCTCAGAAAAATTATTGCTATTGCTCGATCGAGAACAAAACGTGCCCTCGACGATCGTTCCGGGGCCGCCTCACGTACGAGTCTATAAGTCACCGACGGTTCGTCTGGAGGAATACGAACGATCCGTCCAGGCAAAACCGTACCAATCACGAGCGTGTCCTTCGCGTGAATTCGAAGGTGGCCACTTTCACGTACGACAGACCTTGTATTGCACTCAAAGAGATGATTGCGGGCCAACTAACGGGCATACGAATTGACGAAATCGCGACTAGCCGCTGGTGGTCTTCCCCACCCCTGTTGCATCGACCCTCAGGGGCTATTATTGTCCGTCCCTCGGAGAATCCTCTTCCTTCCTTCGCTGGACCGGTCGGTTCCCGTTTCTGCTGGGGGTCCTCTCTCTTTGGGAAAAAAGGTGGAGGAAAGAGAAGGGGTTACCGATCGCAGCCTGAAATCTTAAGTTTGAATCGAAAACCTGCCGTCGCTCTTCCTGTACTCTTTCTTCCGTCCACCTCGCCGACCAATCGCCGATCAAACACGTGTTTCTCTTGTTTGGTTGGCTTTCGATGTCCTTAGACAAGGTTTTCTTGTTTCGCGGTGGTCATTGGACGAGACGGGACAAAGGGTGAAAATTTCGTTTGAAACTTCCTCCTCTTATGAAACAGGAAGTCAAAGAAGTCTTGTGGTCAATTTTCAACAACCAAAATTTCAAGAAATTTGAATCTTAATCGCTTTGTTTTATAATTTCACTTTAAGCTAAATTTATATTACTACCTTTTACGAACGAAGTATAGTTAACGCCGTTAAAAATGGTTATTATTCGAAAATGTGTAGAATTACACAAAGTACTTGGAGTTCAGAATGATCAAAAAATGAAGAAAAACAACGTAGCTAGAATACCATAAGGTTTTAATCGAATTTACAATTATCCTCAAACGTCCGTTTCAGGCCGCTTTAAACTGGCAAATTAACGCTCGCGTTACGCCTCTCGTTATCAGCTGCGCAGACACGATTCCATTAAATAACAATGCGCTTCTAACATTCGCCAGTTTCGTTGTATCGCCAGCTGATAGTAATTAACACGAATTAATTCGCGGCATAAGACTGTAATTGCAACGACCTCATAGCGGGACAAAACTGGTTCAAATTCGGAGAAGCTTTTATATTAATAACTGTTCAATACCCCTTTTATAATAAATAAAGCTTTTATCATTTTGAAACACGTACAATTATAATCTGAACTTACGGACATTCTGTTGATTAAATATTAACTCTTTTGTAAGCAGCGGTTTAATTCTTTATTTCTTGCATTCAAACCATTTCAAATCTGCTTTTCTCGGATTTATGTTTTCAAACTCTTTAAATATTGAAAAGGTACAAATTAGTTACGTTTATTATTTGATTAATTTCGAAATAATAAAAGTGGTGCTTCTAAGGGTTAATTTGAATAATGCAATATTGGGATATAATAGTATTTATATTATTGTCGTAATAACATAGTAATATCACAATATTAACACACATCAGAATAACTTGCATAGCACACGATAGAAAAAACTCGGTTAGAAGTATTTTAATCGACAACGCCAAAATAGAACCTTTAAAAATTCGACTAACTTCTAAATGGCACATTGATGTGCAACAAAGAAGGGAACGAATTTTAATTCCTGACATTGAATTCATTTTTATTAAATTTTGAACACATTTTGAACCATAGCAATCTAACCAGACTGGTCTCCCCACGCTGCATTCACAAGTGATAAAATTTTAGATTCAAGTGTAAAAATCAAAAACTGAAAGATGTATAATGAACGAAGTTAATAAAGCACACTAATTATAAATCTAAATTAGTAATATCTTGATGTGTATCAGGATATTACTGTATTATAATCGATGTACGACTGTTGTCTGACCAAGCATCGACCGGTTTCACTTACATCTCTGCCCGCTCAATTTCTCGGCCTTAAACTGAAGTTTACCTTTCTTTTTTAATAAACGAACATTACAATTTTTTGTTTTAACTTAATTTCACACAATTATTATGGAGAATATTTCGATTCAAATATTTTGTGTTTTTATTATCTTTAAATTTCAACACGAGATTCTTTCGAAGTTATTTATTAAAAGTTTGATATTTCAGATACTGCAATCTAACATATAAACCTGGTTTGTAAATTATATTCTTCAAACTCGAAGCTATTTTTAATTCGGTGCAGAAGTTGAAAATAAAAACTTCGTCTCTCGTCGAACATTGTACAAAGTTTATTAGCATAGTTCTCAAAGTATTCATCGAAATCCTTGAAAAAAGAAACCATGGAATCCTCCAACAAAGAACCTCCCAGCATCGCGGTATCAAACTGAAATTTCAGTACCGACCTCAAACCATTTGAAACACTGGAATAACGTATCGAACGCAGTGAAATCGTTGCAAAAAAAAAAAAAAACCCCTTTGGAAGCGTATTTCATCGGATTCGAGGGTTTTCAGGTACTCGGGCGAGTTAGAGAATCCGCTACTTAATGTTCCGCGCGGCGCAGCCGTTAAAGAGGATTACAGCCTTTAATAATCCCGGTTTTGCAAAAATTTCGCGAATTATCTTCGCCAGGCCAACCACCATGCTCGATCTCATTGTTTTGCCGGCCGTTTTGTTCGTGGCTGGTGTAACGTTCGCGAAAAAAGAGAAGATAAAAAAACTCCCGGGAAACTCGTTATTACGGATCTGTCCATTGTTTCTGAAACTCGATTTACTTTGTTTCGAATTTTCTTTCCTTTTTTTTTTCCACCTCTTCGTTGAAAATCCTATCCGACACTTGTCGCCAGCGACGTTTCGCAGGGTGTCGTAGGCCGTGCATTATTAGATTTACCCGTTCGAATCCTCCCCTCACGGGAAAAAGGGGTTGGAACCCCTGCGCTCCCTCCCCTCGTTCTGACAATCGACTCCTCTTTTTTCTTCTTTGAAGCTCGTCTGACCTGTTTACTCCGCGAACTGAGTGGATCCGAAAATCAGAAGGATTCGAGACATTTGTGGATTCGACTATTAGGAAATGGTAACGCGACACGTGTCGGATGTTAGGGTTCGCAAAATGTGAGCGAATATTTTCATAAAATTATACTCGTATTATAAAATACAAGATTTTCCTCTTTGGCTAATATTTATTCTAAAGATTATTTGAAATTATTTTTTAAGTTAATATTATTAGTTGATATATGCGTTATTTTAATTATTGATGTGCTTGTTTTACGAATAATAAGTGAACAGATAAAAATTGATGCAATTTAATTTAAACTGCTGGATCTTTTACCTTATGTTATATTTTATATATATTAAAAGTAATATTGCATACTGTTCAAGTTTGAAATTATTAAGGAGCAAAAAAATATTGTAAAGAAACTCCATGATAATTCCGAGGTTCTAAGGTTGGTATTGAAATTTTAATTTGCTACTGCTATAATGATGAAAAATTCTTTGTTAGTTTTCTTTGAGGATTTAGATGAATACCTTAAAAACTGGGTTAACAAACTTTGTACAATATTCAGTAGAAAATAGGAAATGTTCTCTATTTTTAGCTTCAATACTAGGCCAAAGATGAGTTGGATTTAAAAAATATATGTAATTCAATTTCCGTGATAATTATGACTTTCTAATTATGTTTATATATTTAGAAATCAAATTTCAGTTACCTATATATAACTATTAAACTATTGTACAATATATTAAACTATTTATATTATTTATTTTGAACCTTTAAATTATTTCTCAAACAAAATTGGGATAAGAAATAAATAATATTTATAATATTATATGATCAAAATATATCAGGAAATCTAGAAGAAAAAAGAAAAATGAAAAGATAGTTGATTAAACGATGATTATACAGAGCGAATCAATAAAAATCACAAACAACTTGTTACCTGCTGACTGTATCAACTAATATTGAGAATGAAATTTATTGTATCTTAGAAACTTAATAACCCTTTTTATATTTTATATTTTTTGAGATACCATTATGACCCAATTTTTTACTAACCATGTACAAATTTATTTGAAAGTAAACATACATCCAACAGTAACTATTCCATTATTAAAATTGCACCCCTCGAGGGTTGTTTGCGCTATTTTCAAATATTCAAATCTGTATTCAAAACGCATAGCCACGTGCAAGAAAGTGAATAAAATCTCCAACATAATTAAACCTGTTAGCAGCGTTCGAATAAAAGCTTCGCATTTACGATTCCCTAATGATCCGCGTAATAAAACCAAGCGTAATTATATTCCATCCACGTGCGCCGCCTCGCGTTCCTCTTTCTTTTTCTTCTATGGTCGACAAAGATGGTAGACGGTAACAATTAAAAAAAAGAGAGAGAGAGAGCAAGAGTAGAAAAAATGAGAGCAGAACCGAGCGTCGATAACGTCATTTCAAAAAATTGATTCTCCTTTCGGGCTTGCAAAAGTCCGAGCGGGATAACGCGATTGTAAGTTACGGTCGAGGTCGAACGGACACGGGCTGAAATAGAGGGAGAAAAGATGAGAGCAGAGAAAGAAAAGTCAAGCAGCGCAACGAGTCGAGGGGGAAAAAGAGAGGAGAAAGTGAAGAAAGGATGAAAAGAAATTGGAAGGGTAAAAAGGGGCAAGAGGAAGATTAGAACGGCCATTCTCAAATGATCTGGCCGCGAATTTGTCGATAATTTTTTGAAAAATTAAAGCCAATCGAAAAAGAAAGAGGACAAAAGGGAGGATCTTCTGAAAGATCGCTCAACTAATTCAATAGATTCGATTCGAAATTAAAATTAGATTTATCCGTGTAATTCAATCAAAGCAGCCAAAAAATTAAGTTTCTTTTAATTTTAATTGAATGCCTCAATTAAAGTTAGATACGCAAACTGTCAAATAAGAAAATAATATTTTATAATCGTTGAAAATGTGAAAAATGGAAATTAAATAAAGTGAAAACTTAAATTTTAATTTCTACTGTGTCCTTAGTCTGATACCTCTTTGAGAAAATTCATTTTTACGTACAAAGCGAACCGAACCTAATAAATCAGAACTTATATTAAAATAATTAAGTCTAAATCACATTACTGCGCGTACATGTCCACATAGTATGAATCCTTATTAATCAAGTATTGAAATAATGAATAGCTGAAAACGGTAGAATATAATTTGATTTAGAATATAGAACAAAATTACAAATTCCGTTACAAAAATTGATTGATCCTGTACCAGTCACTCCTGAAAGCTGTTTGACGATCGAACGTTGAAAAACAATCGAACCGGAAAACGATACCCGAGGATCAAACTTCGACGACAGAGTGTGGCGTTATCTTCCGCGCCCATTCCTTGCAATTACATCAAAGTGACGAACACCGGTACGTTAGTTGACAAAGTGTTAAGCTTTCAGAAATGTCAAATTCTTCGTTGACACGGGAGAACATTTCAGTCGGAGGGGATTAATAACTCGACGGGGCGCGTTTATGATAATAATTCGTGGACGGGACGCAAGAAGATTAAAGGATCTCAACCAGCGTACGTATAAATTCGAAATGAGGATAATTACGATAGCGGAGGTATAACGGGTTCATAAAGCGGCACGCTTGGAACTGGTTAAATTTATCGATCGTATCCCCGGTAATACGCGGTCGCTTTTTATCTCGACGATCCCCTGGCAATTTCGTTTCATGACGAATATACGTCGGTTCGAGCACGATGCTCTTTGACGTTCTTTCTGCTCCGAAAAACTCGGCTACGGGGTATTATTAATGAACGCTGAAGAATGATCGTGCACGGTCTCATGGTAATCCATTCGAGAGAAAAATTTTACGAGAAATTTGGCGACAACTTGCAGTTATTACTGAAAAATATATTTTTTTTTTTTTGCAATAGACTATTTATGAGGGTAGTCCTCCCTGAATACATTATTTTTAAGAAAATTTTGGTACGAGAAATTATCATATCATTATAAATCAAAGAATCGAATACTTTGTACACATATTCAGATATATGTCAAGAAATACAGTGTAATTTTTATGTAATTATCTTTACTCTCTCTCATGCTTTTACATGTTTTTCATGCAATGTATCGGTTTGGATAGTTTCTACGATTCATTTGAAACGAAAAAATTAAGGGAAATTTTAATTTATATGAGTTTTACTATCAATATGTGCAATAATTTCTCTTCGTTTGTAAAAACTAACATTTTTATAATAAAATCATTTTATTTTTGCGTCATTATGATAAAAAATATAATCAAAATGATATAGATTAAGACTATTTTTGATTTTTTCGTTTCAAATGAATACAACAACGTTAAGGGATTAATTCAGATAAATAACTGACTTTAATCACTATATTTTCAAATATAAAAAGGAACAAATGAAATGAAACCTTCGATTTTGTCCTTTTAGTCAAAATTATTATCAACGAATATAAAAATATCGTTTTACAAATTTTTATGGTGATCAATTACCATCGCGCGAAGAAAACTTTCAAAAACAAATTAATTTTTAATACACTGTTGTTACTGACTTTTATACAAACTATTTACATAGATGAATTTGTAGTCCAAGAACACGTCATTGATTAATTCACAATTTCGCGTTACAACGAATAGTTCAGGAAATTGTTTCGCTAATAAGTTTTCCATCTCCAACTTCAAAGGCTATTTTCGCCCTCTAAATATGAACTTTCGCCGCTAAAAAAAGTACACGTAGAATATTTTTTCAAGCTCCATGAAAGTCGAAGAGGTAAACTTAGTTAACGTCCCTTGTTAGACCAACCGGTAAACTTCCATCAAAAAATGTTTAACACTTTGTACGTCACGAAAAAGTTACTCAAAGTTCCACCAGGAAACAATTTTATTCTCAAAATGCATAGCTTATTCCATTAAATATAGCTTCGAACATTTAATAAAATCGTATGCACTTAGATAAAATCAATGACAGACTTCTGTTATATTTCTCCTAAATATTCTTGCACTATTTACTCAACAAATTAGTTGTACATACATTTAAATAACAAAATACAAGAACGATATAAATTATGAAATTTGAAATTTGTATCAGCCGTTTATTATAAAAATGAGACAACTCTGGCAAAAAATACCAATGTGTGGGTGATGAGGCAATTTACGCGTTAATGAAGAAAGTTTACCCAATATTTATAATAAAGGATTGGTACATGTAATACTTGCGCAGCAGAGAAATAAAAATAGAATATTCAGATCGGCTATGAATTTGGTGATATACGTATTTACATTGAACCTGCACCCTATTATTATCAATACTATAGGCTTTTAATATCTATGCATATAGTAATTAATGTTACCATTATTTTTAATCATTTCATATTTGGCGAAGAATGTCTACAGTCTTCGATTTATCGAAATCCAGAATCCAGAATCGAAATTTCTATTTATAATAAATATATCTAACAATATCCCTTGCTTGCCAGCTCCTACAGCCGCCATTTTCGATCCATTGTTTAAAAAAATTCACAAACCTTCTTAAAAATATTTATAATAAAACTGTTTTGTTCCTGACCTTACACTTATATAGTTTTTGCTTTAAAAATTCTCGAAAATCACATTTTTCTCTGACCCTTAGAGTAACGTTACTCCATAATAATACACTTTCTACAATCATAAATACCAGGTCTTTAATTAAAAGTAAAATATACAGCTTAGACAATATGGCGAAAAAATAGTCGTTCATTGAGTGTCTTAAAACGAAGCCGATGAACCGACAGAAAATATTCGCTCGCAACGTTGTTCTTCATCTTTCGATCATCGGTCGAAATCGATAACGTCCACACGGCTGTTATCCAATACTCGCATTCTCCGTCGGTCCGGCAAAAATGGCAGGCTTCAAAGCCGAGGCACTTCGTCAACGAGACTCTCCCCTGAGGCTTTCCATTCTGCCTCCTCTCTGAAAGCTACCACCTACCATCACCACCACCAACCACCTCCTCCTCCTACCCCTCTGTGACTCTCCAACCTCCGGTTGTTCCTCCGGTTCTCGAACCTCTCGCCTTCTATTTATGTTCTTGAGAGCAACCTGCCAATTAGTTCCCTACCCTTACCCGGCTGTTATGCACACTTTGAACAACTAGAGACGCGGCTGGCACTTGCAATTGGATACCGGTATTCACTTTCAAGAGTATTCTCGACGAGCTTTGTAGCCCACGTGCGACTCACCGATCCCCCCTCCCCCTCCTCGTTCTGCTCGCTCACGCTCTCTTCTCAATTATGTATCCGTCTCTGAAGATCATTTTCTCGTTGGATATCCAACTCTGTCCATTCTCCTCCGCTCGGAAATCGAATCCTCCTTCGTGTTTTCAATAGAGGCGCATCGCAAGATGATTCTAATTGCTGCCCGTTAAGGGAGTAATCGAATTATTTATTAAAAGTTAACGAACAATGCGTGGCATTAAATTACGCGCCGATTGCGAAGGTAATGCGCGATCGAAGTATGTATGAGCCCTAAATGATTAATTAATTTAATAAAAAAATTAACTGTGATTTATCATTTAGCGAGTGCTATGAACCCCAAAAATTTTAATCCATTTTTTCAATGAATCTGTACATTTTCTTATTTCAAAATTTAAAGAAAAAGTAACAAAAACGTATATTTCTCGAGACAGTTGGATTGTCAGGCATCCGGGTCGATCATGTTCGAACTACAGCGTAAAAGCTTGCAGGACGAGAACCCAGACCGGGAACAGGAAGTTTATATCGCGCAGGATTATGGCGGCGGTTAGTAGTAGGATTCTTGCAATAACTCGCCGCCGCTTGGCACGGTATCGCAAACAAACACGGTTGGCGAATTGAACGGAGGAGCGCCAAGTATTTTCCAATTACATCTTCCATTAACGACCGTTCCTCATGTACACGGCATCATCGTGGACGATCGATCGAAGAAAGCTCGCAGACGGCTTCTTCGCCGCTCTGAAAACCATCTTTGGGAAACAATCAATTTGATCGACGACACGAGTATCGTCTGATTCATGGATCCGAAATTGTACTTTGTTATATAAAAATGTTTAATTTAAAACGACAATGTTTTTAAGAACAGGTTTCTGACGATTTTTGCCTTTTATATCACAGAAAGCAAAAGCAATTTATTATTGAACAAACACAAATTCCTCAATAAAAAGGTTGTGAAGATAACAATTATTTTTCCTTGATACATAATACGCTTCTAAGTTGCAGCACAGATGCAGCTGGAAATGGAGGAAACGAAGAAACCGCGATCAAACTACCAACGGTTCCCCGGTGACCCAGAAAAAAAACCTTACGGAAGAAACTCGGACAAAGCTCATTAGCATGTCCGTTTCTGTTCGACATTTAAATCGCGGAAGGGTTGAAGGCTAAAATCGAACCGGAAGCGTCTCTTTAAAGTCTCCAACGACCGCGTTTCCTGATCGACAAAGACGACCAAGTCGGTAACCAAACGAGATAACAACAAGGAGAAAAAGTAGAAAGAACACGAAGAAGAAAATAAGGAAGGAAAAGGCGCGAAACGTGGCCAGCTGCCGGTCCAGATTTTCGGGTTCAACAAAAGCAATAAAAATCATCGGAAAGGAGAGGCACGCTCGTGTTCGAGATTTTTCAAGGCCACCTCGGATCGTTCAACGTACAGAGGCTTCTTCAAGATCCGTTTCGATACGCCATTGGTCGGAAACGAAGATTTTTCCTCGGTAAGAACGCTCAGATTGGTCGTCGTGTGATCCGAGGGGGGTCTTTTCTCGTTTTCGCAGCGACAAGGACGGCTAGAGAACCTGCTGGGGGTCGCGATTCACTGGGGGTCTTCTTCGCATACACGCGCACAGGGGTGGAGAGAAATTCTTTCGCTTAACAGGGTGCACGTGACACCGGTCCGACCGGATCCCAACTGTGAGAAGATACGTTGTGCGCGGCCACGGATGCAGCCTGACGAAGGAGTTCTCGGGGTTAGCCAGCTTTGACCCGGCTCTTCCTCGTCGCTGGGGGCATCAGCTACCCCTTTCGTCCCCGCGCGACTCGTTAGACGGACCGGGTTATTTAAAGGGAACGATCGTTTTTACTTCCTGTCCGCGAGACAGTTTGAATTTTTAACGAGGAGCCGCACTTGGGAACTGTGTCATTGCTGCGCGCCTTGTTCCGTGGAGACATATTTGTCCAGCGATGCTGACCATCCACCACATAATGCGAGGTATAAAAAAATTAGAACAAATATGGCGGAGAGTTATTAATTTTATTAGAAAATTGTTATTTATCGAATCCTAATAAATGTTTTTGTAGAAAGCGAACATGATTGCCAATCTAATATTGTATTTAAGATATTAGTATTTTATAAGAAAAATTATCTATTCCATGATTCAATGGCAATGCAAACGTTTAGTTTAAAATATACAAGCAAATATGATACGACATGGGTTTTACGTTAGCGAATTGGTGCAGATCGACGTAATCTGACAATTTCTATGGGATTTTTATAGACTAGAACGTCACGAAGACCTGTAAAATGTATGTATACACGAAGTTACAGTTCATTCGCAGCTGACTGCCCTTTTCCACTGAATGAACTCGTTCTGAACTGCAAACAGAATGTTTTACAGTTGTAACTGTTTCTAACCGACCATAAGAGGTATTCCTTTTTATCTGTTTCTTCTTTGAAAGTGTAAAACATTCTGTGTCTCTCCGCGTTATATTCTTTTTCTGTTAATCTCGATGTAACCGTGTTTGGAAACAAGAAAGTAACAGAATGAAGCAGTTTCTTGTTTGCAGTATTTTCCACTTGTTTGATCGCTATCCTTTACGTAATTCAGTCCTTTCTTGGGTAAATGATTCGAATCGAAACTTTGATGTTTAAAATTTTTCGTGTCAAGTTTAATGAAAATTAAATTTTTAGTATCTTACAAAAGAAAGTAAATTAAGCAACTATTTTATATCTCGGGTGTCATGCGAGAATCTGTCAGTAATTACGCAAAATTAACAGTTATATATTTCACCTACAATAGTGGTACTAATAAACTTTGTTAATTACAATGATTCAAATGAATAAAATTAGAGACACACCTAAGTAAGTGAGATCGTTTCTTAGATCGTTCGGAGTTAGATATTTTCTTCGAAACGCAGAGCTATTTTCTGTCGAGTGCAATCATACGGAAACGATGCGGTGCAAAGAAGAATTACGATTGGTATCGTAAGGTTTACAGGGGTTGAAGGGTGGGAGTTCGACGGCGGGCAACTCGAGTCGAGAGAATAGGTACAGCTCCGTTCTGTCGCGGTCGTTTGCGCTCGCGTAAGTTTATGTCGTCGGTTGCAGGGTTAACCTCTGCCAACCTCTCGCGCCCTTTTATACGATACGATAGTTTCGTCGCGAAACTGCCGCCGTTCACATCTGTTGCCTTTCCCATTACCCTGCGAACATACACCAGCCCATTTGCCGGCCGGTAAACTGAAGTGCGCCCACAATTTCGCCCTCCCTCTTCCCCTGTTCCTCCGCGGTACACGTCATGTTCCTTATTTTTTCGATTAACAAGCGAAGGATCAAACAGCCACCGTGCTACAATTTTTGGATGAAATTTCTACGCGAATGACAATGTAATTTTCATAGAAATACATATTATCCTTTGAACTGTAGGATTCTGCGTGGAAGGGAAAATAATTAATTAAAAGAAGAATGATAATTTGTTTAAGCTGCTCGTGGTACAAGGGTTGCGGTGATACTAATTTTTTAGGCAGTCACGCGGCATCGGCTGCCGTTAAACAAAATACAATCTGGAGCGCACTGTCGTATCTAGACAAATCTGTATAGGGCGATCAATGGATCCATTACGATTCTATTACAAAACGATGAAGTCTGGGTCGATGGTAACCTATGGAATTTTTATTCAAATTAAAGATACAAATTCTTGGAGAGAAATATTTCATATATTGCTAAATAGTATTTAAAAGAAACTTGAAGATCCACTTTTTCTAATTTGCAAATTGAGAGAAGGAAATATGTAGCTATCCTTTTACACTCAAAACATTTTTGAATACGATTGAAACTAGATTCCTTTTTCAGAAGGCGAAAAAGAATTCCAAAATTTAAAAGCCCTATTTTGGAAGCAAAGAATCACAAATGCTTATAATCTACTTACTCTTATATTTTTCATTAATTTTTTACGTTCAGTTAAATTTCACATTTTAAATCAGAAGCGCCACTCGAGTGCAAAAGGTTAATATAGATAAAACCGTACGATAAAGAATAAGTTTTAATAAAAACAGAAAGCGGTGTTATATTCAACGAAGATTCGAGGGGTTGATAAAAGGTTACGTTCGTACCAAAGATTTCAAACCATTATTCTGTTACATCGATCGTAACGATCGATATATCGAACGATTTAAACCATTTTCATCATCACCGCCACAAGCAAGAATCCCCATAGGGTTTCCATAAGGATAAAGCCGACGGTACAAGCCCAATCCCTTAGATCCCTTCATTACTATGCCGCAACGTTATCCAACAACGTGTACCAGATCATATTAATTTATAATTCATGCTCTCTCTCTAATCTTATTGGCTGCCACGTGAAATTACGTCTCGATCGTGCCACTGATTAGTTTCTCCAGTTTATTCCGTCTCACGTTCGCGGATCCACGATATTTATTATTATCGTCGGCGTTCTATTTACAAGAGAAATTTTCCGGATCCTCTCTGACCCTTTCCCGGCTACCGTCCAGCCGAGTGCATACATATTAATGCGAACGAACGATCGCAAAGCTGCGACTCCGCTTCGTTTCTGTTCCTCTTCCTTATTCTGCCATCCTGCTTTCCCCGCTTCCTCTTCCCTATTCCATTTCCTGCCACTGTCGCCGGTTAATATCAAGGATTTCCCTTCGTTCGAGGTTTCCGTTACTTCTTTTTGGGAGGTTGAAATTGGAACGGCGAAAAGCGAATGGGATATCCGTGGAATATTTTCTTTTTGTTGTGGCTTCTGCGGCCAATGCTGAGGATTCTCTGATAGGGACGTGCAACTTTTAGATAAGGAATTCTGGTCAGTTGATTACAATCTCTATTTCATTTGATTCGAAAGGACTTCTTTTTCTTTTTATTAATTTTAATCAAATGATTCTGCGAAAAAATCTACTCTATTGTCCATACAGGGTGTTCCAGATCGAAACCGATACACTTCGCCAACATGTTCATAAGGTCATTCTGAGCGAGAAACGTTATATACACCATAGGTCGATTCGTTTCCGCTTTCGAAATATGCGTGGAAATATTAATAATTTGTCGAAACTGTAGTTTTCTCTGATGTTTATGTTTCGTATTGATTTCCTCATCTAACACCTTCAGATTTTTTTCTATGGCGTTCCATGAAGTCGAAGATGTATTTCAGGGGTGCAGCGGATGTAGTAGATGTAGTTTATGGAAGCACGTTTAGCTGCGTGCATACGATCAAGAGGTGTCCATTTTGAGCAATATCTTTAAATTACTTTATGTACCGTAAATAACTGTAAAACATAGTTGCGAATAAATGATTATATTTTTGAAAATTATGTATCTGTGATTCATGTCAGTTTCCTTTCATAATCTCGGAAACGAAGACGAATCGATCTATGGTGAAGTGTGTCAGTTTAGATCTGAAACACCCTGTATAATAATAGTCTAAGAGCTTGGAATCAATCCCTTAATGTGTAAAAAATATTCCATGGCCATAGTTTCTAAAAAAGTTTATTTCGTATCGACGTTAAACCAAACAGCTTATCTCAATAATATCGACAAAGGATTAAGCGTATCGCTCCAGTTTCCTGAACAATCGAACCTTATTGCCTAGAATTCCACGAAAATGAAGCAAATGTGACGGTACCCACGAGCAACGGAACTCGGAGACTCCAGAATTGTTATCGCCACGTATCGGTCGAAACGATCGTCGACCGGGGAGGACCATCGCAGAAAACGATTCAAGATAATCGAGGAACAGCTCGTCTCCTCCCGTACAGTCGCCGATGGAATAATTTTCGACCGACTGCTTTCTCGCTCCCGGTTCTTTATTAATATTCCTGGAGGTTCAGGAGTTAGGTTCGCAGCTGTGCGCGTCACGATTGAAAAGAGTCCGGGGCAGGTGCTTTTGGAATTTGAATGGAAGGGGAAGCCGGTGGAGCGGGTTACTTGCGATTGCAAATCCTTTCTGATTCGATCTCCTCTCTCCTCCGCTTCTCGCTTGCGCGGGTCATCATGCTCGGAATCGTGTCAGGAAATTGGCAGACGCGAAACGATGAGACCTTACCGATCCTAGAACGTTTTATTAATGCGCGAAATAGCTAAGAATATGCAATATCGATCGCGATGGAAGGGTAGGGGCGCGGAACAATTTTTTAATCGCAATACAATTCTCGAAAGTTATTCTATTATATTCAAAATTCATTTGAAAAATTGTTGGAAGGATACGCATTGAAAATTAGATTTTTCATTTCTTGAAGTTAGTAAAAAAGATTAAATATATTTATGACAAGTATTAACCCTTTGCATTCGCAGCATTTTTTAATATAATCAAGTCTAGGTTTCTTTTTCAATAAAGTTCTCAAAATTTAAAAGTACCTACTATTTTGAAAGAAAAGAGTGATAATGCTTATGAATTTATTTATTTTTATTCCTTTCGTTAATATGCTATATTCTAATATAAATAATACTAATAAATTACATATGTCGCTTTAGAGGCGCCACAAAAGTGCAAAGGATTAAAAAATTGGTTGTACAAAGTAAGAAAATTGAATAAATCATTCAATTCAAAGAAAACATTCTTTTTTCCAGAAATATAAAATAAAACAATACATCTTAAAATATTTAATTTATCCATTTTACACAAGGTCTTAAAAGAAACTCTAGGCGAAAAATTGCCCAATTTCTAAAAACAATCTCAAACCAATGACTCGATTTCCAACAAGTCCCTTGAATATCATCCCCTCGGAAATTCGAGGACAAAAAATAATCTAACATATAGGATTACCTATCTCCAAACGAGACTGCTCGATCTTTGATCCGCTCGAAGCACGAGCGCATCCCGGCGCGTTGATTATTTTTCGAACGGAAGCATTACGAAAGTCCCGAAGAATCCTCCACGAATTCTTGGCCAATTACGACAGTCCCTACGTTATCACGGGATAACGACAATTCCGACGATTTCTTCGTTCCCCCGCCTCCCTTCGTTCATCCTCCGGCGCGATATCGGCAAAGATCTCATACATATTAATGC
This sequence comes from Anthidium xuezhongi, assembly GCA_022405125.1. Taxonomy (NCBI): domain Eukaryota; kingdom Metazoa; phylum Arthropoda; class Insecta; order Hymenoptera; family Megachilidae; genus Anthidium; species Anthidium xuezhongi. The sequence continues at coordinate 1,471,194 of CM039640.1, read as the reverse complement.
CGATTCGATCGATTTCAAGACTGCGCCCCCGCTTCTTGCTCTGTTTAGGAACATCGACATTTCGGCAGGCATAAGCCCCTTCGTCGCCCACAATGGTTATTATGCTATTAACGTAATGAAGTTAGGTGGTGCTGAAGGTTGCCGGTGGTCGGCCACCGGCTCGTTCCAAACACGAAGAACACCGTAAAACGGAGGGGAAGAATGTTGATAGCAATATTTGAACGAGTTTCGTGGTTAATTATTCTCACGTCGGTTGTTCATTCTTAACTTTAAACGGGAACATAAAAGTTAAGTGTAAAAATTCGTCTTCTTTTTTAACCCCTTAATTTTCAAAGATCAGGATAATATTTTTGTTCTCTATCATGTCTACATTTTTATGATTTTTTTCCAATTTATTTTAAATATTATGCAAATATATTATGTTGCAATATCAGTTTATAGCAAGAAAGATATTTGGAGTAATTTCAGATAATTAAACGCAAACTTTGTTGATAAAACGAAGTAGAAAAAGATTCAAGATCACGTGTTGTTCTCCACTAATGCACCTTACTTGCCGTTTATTGTTCTTATATATATATATAGATTGCAGCTAATGGTAAACAATTTGTCTCAGGGGTGGACTGAGTAACTACTATTAGATCGATTAAGTCGACACACGAGGTGCATTGCTGATATGTTTAGGTGGTTGGAAACCGAATTCCTTGCGGCAACAACGTCAATGTTTGTCGATTGTATTTCTTGTATCAACAATTGGGAAACATACGACGTGGATCATGACCATTTTCATCCTACCGGAAATCAAACCTAATTTGTGTAAAACATCATCCACATAAACGACTTTTCCATTCCGTTATTAAACGTTTGTTATCAAACAACCGCTGCCGTTTTATTTTAAACGTATTCAATTAAATTAATTGATTTCTTGCTAATCCCTTCTGACACCATTTATGAAAATTCTGGAATATTTGTAACAGTGCATCCCCGTTACTTTAATCGCGTAGTAATTACTCATCGACAACTTTTTTAAAGAATCTTTCATTCTCAACATTAAAATGTAAAATTCTTGAAGACTAACTTTCAATCATTGATCTTTAAAATACCTGAAAATATCTAAGCAACGAACTCGACTACCATGTCCTTAATTACAACGATGTTAGTTTTTTAACAGAACGAGAACAATTAAACGTTGAGCGGATAAAACTTGACACTACTCACCTGAACGTGGCTCCAGACTTTCGGTTTCGGGCTGGATCTCGCGTTGTTATTCGTGCTCGAACTTCCGGTATTATTCGAAACACTTCCGGACGAGGTTGTGGACTTGACGGACGGTTTTTGCGTTTTTTGAATCTGCGTTGTGATTGTTGTCGACGAATTGCTACGCTGCTGTTGCGACTGTTGCTGCTGCTGTTGTTGCTGTTGCGTTTGTTGCATGATTTGCTGAATGAGCTCCAATTGCTGTTTCGTGAGGCCATCGTTGCTGGCACCAGGGGACGTGGCACTCTGAAAAATACAATTAAAAACGGAAATATTATTGCAGGAAATCGCAGAAAAAGGCGGGAATCAAATCCGAATCTCGCAGAGAGCTAATTTTTCTACGGCTCCTCTTACGGAGGGTCATGGAGGTCCAAATCTTACATTATTAACTACTCTTGATACAATTAAATGAATATTTCAATTTTGAGAAGTCTTCGTTTGAATTAAAAAGTGCTCCTAACTGTGCTCCAAATCGAATAATTAATAAATTACCAAAAACAAGTATAAAGGAGCTACTCGAGGAAAATTTTAACTGTATATGTTGAATTATTACTAACAAGATAAAACTAGAAAAAGCAAAAATGTCCAACGTCCAGATTATCTTACAATTAGTCTAAACAAAGGTGACAAACGGGCAATCGGATGTGTCTGAATTTTGTCACCCGAAGTAAAGAGATTGCATTGCCAGGCAAGTCCTTTCTTTTGGATGTTCGATTCATTCGCATACTAGTTTTCAAAAGAGTAAGCCGTGGTTTTCCGAGCCGTTAAAACAAAGTAGCATTTTAAAATTATAAAACGATTTTGTTGTTTAATCACCCATTTCCAATAGTATAATTAAATACCAGTTGTAAAAATATTATATTGTAAATCAAATTTGGGTAAAAAAATTACACAGATGCTTTCGCCCGCAAAGATGGCAATTGGTCTTTTCATGTGTCTTATCCGTTTCCATTATAAACAATCAAAGTGTCAAACTCAAAAATATCGAGACGTCGAAGAAACGCCAATAAGTGTCAGTACCTGTTCCTCTCGATATCCTGCCACCTTCGACCCCCCCATTTTCCAAAGTATTTAATCGCTCGAAGATAAATCAAACGCTGTGCAACCATTTTAATAAAAACAAAACGCTTGCTCGATATTTCAGTGAAAAAATAACAATGACGATAAATTCAGATAGAACAGCAGGAAATCGAAAGAAGGAAACGAACAACGCGAAAGGGAATAATGGAAAAGGGCAACGCAAAGTGGACAGAGAAAAGAAAGAAAGCTGGCACGCGCGAATACAAACGAAAGTACAGCAGCAGTCGGTTGATCGTTTTTTTTTTCAACTACCGTTGTTATCATGGAAAAACCGTAGACGGGTGTACGCCTTTTTTTTTTATTTCGACTCGATGAAACGACGAATGACGAGTACGAACGACAAAGGGACGCGACAGGGACGAAAGAGCGGGGGCGGTTGGATTTCACGATTTTTAATTAAGAGACGGGTCCCATTGGGTTACCGCGGACACACCCGCTATGCCATTCGTGTCATCGTTTCTGAACCCGGTTTCCTGAATTATTCGCCTGTGATCGCCCGGCTATTCAATACTCCCTTCAACCGTGCCAGCGTTTCGGTTATTACGAACGACAGCGGCGTGCCGAAAAATCTGTGGAATAATCGATTGGACAGCGGGAGATGTGCGAGATATCTGCTTTCGAATGCTTCCTTTTTTTCTTTTCATAAGTGCTCTGTGATAATACTAATTCCGGCGCTTTATATTCTCATAAAAGAACCGGGCAAGCCCACTCGAATTGTTCCGTTTTGGAATATGTTCTAGTTTTAATTTCATTGCCGGGTTGAGAAACGAGCGGTTCCGCTATTGATTTTTCGAGAAAAACAAACCTTTATAAAATTTTCAAGCGGTCTTGAACATGTAGAATAAACACGTAAGAGACTTTGTAATTATTAGAAATGAATTTTATGTGATAGAAATATTATTAAATATTTAGTAAATGAAAATGAGGTTTTTAAAACTTGTGAATATTAATTTGAGAAATTAAGGATTAACGATTTTATCAGTATATTTATAAAATAATTGATAAACTAGAATGCGTAACAAAATAAATTATTACAAATTTTGAATCAAACATTGTCGCAATGAAAGTATTAATCACAATGAATCATTTTATTTTATACAATATCTACTATAAATCATTAGTTTCGTAACTGAACTTTGTCCTTCTATGTATTTAATTGCCACAAATACGGTGAAAGATTATTAATTTGAACGGTACCTACTTCGATTGAAAACTGTTGAACAGCTGTCACAAATTGTTAATGAATATCTCTTATATAGAAATATGAAATATTCGAGGAAATACGTAAAGGTCGTGGATGCAGTTGTCAACCTAATATATTAAAAGAAGATTTGAATTTTTGCAATTTCGAATGTCCAGCTTGCATAATACAAAGAAAGAAAGAAATAACATCAATTCGACTGACGTGAAATAATTGTGCACCAACCGCTAATCACTTTTACGCGGACACAACGAGTACACGTACGAACCAGGGGTGCGTCTGTGGGAGGGAGGGGGGGGGGGGTCGAGCGCCCGACACGAATTGGACCGTCGATTAAAATTGGATTTGTTAATTAGCGCTGGGAATGTGGCGGCGACCAGTCCTGATCCGACTCATACCTTATTAAACCTTCATCCCGCAATTTCCACGCTGCCATTCGTCATCGCTGTAATCAGTAGTCCGTTGTTTTCTGCGCGTGAATGCTCGTTTCACAATTTTTATATTTTATCCTTTTGATCAAAAACACGCAATTAATTGCAAGATATTTTTCCGATCTCGTTTCGAAAATTAGAAGTAATTTTTAATGTGTCTTTTTGATATTGTATGATGCCGTATAATACTTCTTTCTTTTCTTTTGATAATTATTAAAGTATTATATATTAATATTTTACCAACTACCCTAATATGACCATAACATGAATTTTAATTATTACTATTCGATATTAATTAGAAACTGATTCCCATAATGAAATTCCCATAATTTTTAAGATACAATAGTGGATTTTCCAATAATAATTGGAACAGTTATTTATTCAATTTTAAAAACTTAAGTTTCGAAAACAAATAACAAAACAGTTTTCTGGATTGGATTAGAACACTTAAGTTTATCGAAATATTTTTATCAGATGAAACATCGCAACTGTGGATTAAAGAGACGGACCAAAACAGATTTACGTACGGTTACCTAATTCAGTCGAACAGATATCGGATAATTATAGTTAAATATGTAGAATATTTAGAAGCGGGACCAACCAACCAATTCGCTACGCTGCTTATGAAGAATTAAACGCGCGAGATTGCATGCACTAGTAGCGCATGTGTGTCTTCTAAATATGGAACTAAGTGTTTTCGAAAGCTTTAATTTTATACCTTGCATTGAAACTCATCGAACTTATTGTTCTGAAGATAAAAAGTTATTTCAGTAGCGGAATTCAACAGCTGTTGATTAATGAAATAAATAATATTCTTTCAAAAATGAAAAAAAATCCAGTCTGAAGCGTCACGGGCAGAAAAACATTTTAATAAACAATATATGGATATTCTATTTAATTGGGCCAACTAATGAACGAATAAACTTTTTTTTTTTTATAAAGGATTATGCAATGTTGAAAAAATAATCTATATATCAACCCCCTATTTTCCACTTTTGAAAAAGAAAACTGATATTTACGAATATTTTAATTTGCTATATTATAATGAAAATGAAATTTGAGATATAAATTACATATGACGCTGTGCAAAACCGAGTACAAAGAGTTAGTATATTGCTTTTAACTTTAATTAAGAAAAGTTCAATATATATATTACTTATAATCATATCTTTGGAAGTTACTTCAAATAAAAATGTGGGATTAATTTGTCGGAACATCTTGCACTTTATCTGCGACAAAGTAACAATAAAAAATGATTCCATTGCCACCAAATCAGTCATAGAATTTTTGTTATTTTCCCTAATATTTATCACATTTTTCTGGCTGTATCTAAAGCCCTAGCTTGTCATGCACGTCCACCTTGCCACGACTATTTGTAATCGTAACAAAGTGGCTCCAGACACGGTCCACGAGGAGAGCGTATTTGTTAGCCACGAGCTCGTGGATGTTCGTTCTTCAAAACGTCTCTGAAAGTTTGCTGTTATCTCTTGTTGAACGAACGAGCTTCCCTGACAAATCGTCGTTTCCGACGATAGCGGGCCGAGTGTCGACGAACACCACTGTTCAGAACCGCTTTCACCCTCTTCGTGTTTCCTCTTCCGACCCCCCTGGACCACCGGCGCTCTCTTTGCCCTCATCTTTCTCCACGTTATACCTACATAAATGTATTGCTAACAAATGCGAACGATATTTTTTTCAGATCAATTCTAGCGTCGGTTGAAAATGGAAAAAGTTTTCAACGGTAGAGTTTCCGGAAATAGAAATGGGAATTGTGCAACTTGAAATTCTTCGGCTAACAAACTTAAGAGAATTAGATAAAATTTTTAATACTATACTGTAACTCTTGATACAGTATAATTTGGGTTAGAAAAAGTACTTAATTCTTTTTTTTAAGGTTGTTGATTGAAAGATGTTAACTATAATAAGTGCTAAATTCTCATTAAGATAAAAATGTGAAAATTAGTATAATTTATTTCATCTGTACCTGCTAATCTTAGCTAATAAAGGATTAAATTTTACAAGAACTTTTACATATATTTTTTACATTAACATTTTCAACCCTTCTTCGAATTATGAAAACAACCAGAACCTCCTCCACCCTCAATTTTTAAACTAATTAAGTTTATGAAATATTTTATTGCTTCTTCAATTTCTTAAATGTTGCAAAGCAAATTCATTTACACCTACAAACTGAAAGAATTGTAGCAATAAGCTCCAAATTTCAGCAATTTGGGTAAACCAAAAGTAAATTATACTATAAAATGATCAACTAATTTTCATAAGAATAATCTTCATCATTAAACATTAAATATCTGTTCTGCACGTCTGATAAATACATCTTGAATATTAGATCGAGGAAGGAAGAAATACTTTATTTATTATGATTAACATCATTAATACAGAATATGAAGAATCCAGTCCAGCCCAGCTACCATTTTCTTCATAATTTATATAATTTTTATAATTGTCCGCTTGAAGATGAATCTCTTAATTGCTGCAAACCTTTCGATTCGAAGAATTTGAAGAAGGGTTCACATCGTTATTGGCATCGATGTTTCGATGATCGTTTCGCCATGAACCGAAATCCCCCGTTGTTTCTTTCATTCGATGCCTCGAAACGATACTGCACGAGCCGGTTCTCGCGATTTTAGGATCCATCGTTCTCACGCGAGAATCGCATTATTTTTCTGCTACCTTTCTTTCATCTTTCACGTCGTTCGCACGCTCGTTCATCATCCGCCTTTCTCGCGGGCGACCCACTTTTCCCGACACCCTTGCACCCAACCCCCTACCCCTTTGCCGTTCCGTTCACGATATTTCAGCGTCTCCGTTCTATTATTTATAAGCGTGTATAACGATACTTCTTCTTCTGCCCGTTTCCGGCCGGCGTTTTTATTTCAATTGTCCCGCCGTGAACGGGAAACGCGAAGTTTTTAATTGTTCGCTCGCCACGAGATCGTTTTTTTTTTCTTTCCCTTTTTTGTTTGCACGGTTGGTGCGTGATTTCTTTGCTTTTATTTTATTTTCCAATGTTACCGTAGTGTTTGTGTTTGGAAAAAAGATTATGACGTGAATTTTTTTTTTAACAAGTATCTTTTTCTCATTCAACTTTGGAATACCCCGTGTACCCATAATTTTATACAAAGTAAAATTATTGAAAATCTTGATGGTATATTTTAACGTTAAATATGAATTAATTTGATGCTAGGAATAATTCATTGTTACCCAGATGGCTACAATTTTAACATTTTAATAATAAATTTTGGATATAAAAAATTTTCTTTTACTATTGAATAAATGGTATACAACTTTCGCAAAAATATAGACAACAACCGTAAAAGTGGCTCTGTAATTTTCATACGCAATTAATTATTTACATTGGTTACGTAAATTTAATTAATTAGTCGACATAAAATTATCAGGGATATTAAATCATACGTACTGAATGGCACAATATAAGAGTACACGACTAAACAATCCTATGCAAACATTTATGGAGATACAATTCAATTAATTACGTTAATTAAGATACTTAATACCATATTCGATAATGAATCACGTTTATTAATGACTGTACAATTAATTCGTTCCCAGCATTCCGGGAAAATAAATATTGATTTGCTGTCTAATATCGAGTGTTTCAATTTTAACTTTGTTCGTAAGAAAAATTTCAAAATCTTTTTATTTACAATAAAAAATTGATTACTGTTTAATTAATCGGTGTTATGGTTAAATTTTAATTTACATATATATTTGTGATATTTTGTAAATTTTAATTCCTAAGTAGCAGGATCAGATTTTAATAATCAGATAATCGTTAATTTCTAATTATAGATATTTCATACAGAATAAAGATTATTTACATATGAACACCAAGAGGTGTGAAAATTATTTTTTTTTTATATTATCAGATTTATTCGTATGTTTAAGTTCCATGATGGTTTTCAGTTCGATACTTCCGGTACTTGTAAGTTCCTTTTCCCTTCGAAGGAAATCGAACAAATGCGCGAAATTTCTCACTTCCATCCTTTCCCATTTTTCGCGTTGCAATTTCAATAAACAGCGCAGATAAAATCCCCGAAGGCGACTCACATTTTATTCCTCGTGCTCGCAATATCGTTGAAGATCTACAGGTTGTTCCAATAATTCCGTCACGATATTCGAATGTTATTATTCTATGCAAAAATATCAAATAAACTAAGCAAGAAAATATGCGACACGTTCACTGTGAAATCTTTGAATCAATTAATTTTAGTAACTTAAAATCTAAATAATTAGTACGTTGATTACCGTGAGGGTCATCAGTGACCAACGACACCAATTTAACTTCATCAAAGGGAAAATTTTGAATCGTTAAAATTACTTTAGTATTTTAAAGTAACAAACTATATCAACTATTCCAATGAATAATTCTAGAGTTCTTTTAGAAAGATAAATGTAAATGTAAGTATTTTGTTGCTAAATGAAAAATTAAACCTTAATTACAACTACGTTGTTTCCAAAAATAAATGATGTTTAAGAATTTTTTTAAATGAGAAGCTTAAACCTCTTTTAAAAAGTATAAATGTAACTTCAAGTTTTATAGTCCAACTTTTACGAAATAAAATTGTGACAAAATAATAGTCACCCTCTACAAGTACTGAAACGTTTAAAGTAGAAAATCTTATGTAATAAAAGAAACAAATTTTAATACCTCAGTTACCTGATTATGTTAAAACATTTAAACTTGACTTTTTCTCAGTAAAAAGAATTTTTCTCCAAACTGGGAATACAATGTTAGCACTTTGTAACATTTTTATTTATAAACAATTGAAATCGATCCCAAACTTCTAGTCCTTTCAAGACTGTTTCGTGGACAGTATAACTAATAAAAGCCTAAGTAATGCACCGGTTTAATACGCGTCTCTTTAATGGAACACCCTGTACACATGGTATGCCAGATCCAGCCCGTGGGTGGATAGAACGATCGAAAGGCTTCGTGTAGACGGGAAATGGAAGTTTGAAAATGTATTCCAGCATGAGTGACACGTATGTTATTGTCGGGAGATCGGTGTACGAGCATCCGGCGTACAGGTAAACGAGCAAAGAGAGGCGGAGACGCGTACAAGATGACTGCACGCGTGTTACACCTGTGAAAAATTTCGCTGCATCGAGGTACGCTGACGTGGCTGGTAACAGCGTTACCAACGCTGGAAAATGAAATTCGATACGACTCGTATAAGCTATACTCAGTTACGATATCCAAATAAAATATGGTTCGAGCGATTCGAATGGCTGCTCGGAAATTGTTTGACAATTTGAGAAAAATCGAACGTTTACGAAACTGTATGCTCAAAGATACCGCTGTGACATTTTACTGTGATATAATCTAACCTGTATACATAGAAGTGACAAAATTTTCATTCAGAAATCAAAAATCATCCGCAACACAGAAAGGATCTAAATAATAATCAAAGAACCGAGCCGTTACGCGACGAAAAATTTGTAATTCACTTTTCAACTCACCAAAGTAAAAATCCACCCTCTTTGAGGCCACGTTTCTTTCTTATCCCCTTTGTTCCTTTACAACAAAATAGATTCCCCAGCGTCGTCGCGGCGGTTCACCGCGAAAGGAAGAAAGGCAGGTGAGAAAAGTTAGCCTTAAGTGCGTCACTTCAGGAACAGCAAGGCAAACACGCTAGCCGGCGGCAAGTTTCAAATGAAAATTGACGGGGAACAGCGAAAATATGTGGCCGGAGGAAGATCTTAACACCTGGCTACCCGACGGCAAGGTCTCTAGGTGGTGGCGACGAACTTGAACGAATTAAAAGTATGAAGACCATTTTTTTTTCTCTCTCTCTCTACTTGTCAGGGAAACTTGTTCCTTTTACGCGACTCGTATTGAAGTTTCTATTTTCCATTTTTGTTCGTGTACGTTCGGATGATCTGACTTAATTAATTTCGTTCTGAATAAAAAAATTCGTGTTTCCCCTTTTTCATTAGAAGCTCAGCTTCCAGGAAATATTAAATTTCAAATTCATAATTTTAAACGAATATAACGTTCTATATTTATATTCTTATGTTCGTATTTTTAATATTAGTGAATTTTATAGTGATAATTTATTTTAAATTAGAACTTATATTAATCGGAAAAAATTGGTTAGGTCAAATAGGTCCGTTAATTTTATTCTTTTTTACATTTTATTTTCATAAATGTCCTGACACGGTCGCTGTCATATGTGCTGATTAGTAGAATCACGAGTTATTTTATTATACTATCTTTGCTAATAGACGTGATTTCTTACATCGAAATTTCCCTGATAAAAATAAAGAAACAACTAAAAATAATTTTGAAAGAATATAGAAAGCTAAACCTAGAGAATATAAAAAGATTACAAAAATCTAATTTATAACTAAAGAAATGAAAAATGAAAGAAATGAAAACTTGGAAATGAAGGTCACACTAATCTAAGTGGCAGCGAAAGTTTTAAAGTCAAAAATTCAGAAGCTTTAATACTAAATTATTCGTCTATCTAATTTTTTTATGTTTTTTCGAAAAATTCGAAAGATGCATCATTCACACTCGAAGCATCTCCAATTACAGAAGTGCAAAACGAAGAAGAATTTGAAATTCCGTAACGTGATTTCGTTAGACAAAATCACGGAGTTGCTTCAAGAACTGATTGAACGCGCGAGTTCGTTCGTTAGCTCGTTTCGAGAAAACTTTTCCGGGAAGTTGGTTGCAAAATCCAGTCTGATAAAAGAACCTGACAATTCTCCTCTTTTAACGCATAACCAAGCCGCAAGACAACACGGGGATGGCGAGCGATACCCGAAGGTAACTCGCGGTATTAGCCCCGGGGGTAATTTGTTTCTGTCGGCTCGATTTTGCTCCGCGGCAACGTTTCTTCGAAACGAGGGTAATTGATTCGGCTATAATGGGTAGGCTTCAGGGGCGATTTAGTGGACTTGAATAATTGTTTCTTCTTCACCGACGGAGTACCTAGCTGGAAGAGCAGTCAGCCACGTTTCTTCCTTTTGAAATCTCTTTTTCCTGTGCACCTTTAATGGATTGGCTGCGGGTGAATAGACTCGCTGAACAGTAACTCTGAATGATGAGTGTGATCGTACTTGCCGGAGACGAGATTGAGTGGTTATTTTAAATACAACGAGCGGTCCCTTTGTCGGGCTCTAAATGAATTTTGAGAACGCAATTACTAGAAGAGCCGTCTTTAACCGCTTATTAGTTACAGCGCCTTAGACGTCTTAAAATAACTTTGCAATCTTTAGTTTGTGATACAACAAACTTTTATTTGTGCGCTAAATACAAAGGAAACCTCAGTTAATGAACTCTTAGGAGGATAAGTTGTTACTGTTACGTCGTAAATACACCCCAATATACTAAGCAAAAAATTCAGATTTGTTTACGAGTAATTTGTAAAAATTTAAGGGCCCAACATGACTTCCCGAAATACGGAACAAATTACCGCTCACCTTACCATTCACCCTCATCACATTCTCTTCCTGTTCTCCGACTACATCCACATTCACATCCTTCCAATCAACCAATCATAGTTCTTTTTAATTTCATGTTTGCCACTCCCACAAAGATCCTCCCTTTTTCCCTTTTTCGTTCTCTTAGCAAACTTACGGACAGAACATCACAACCAACAGATCAATCGAGATACAAAATACTAAGTGTACTTTCAGCATTTATACAAACTATTGTCACATTTCAATCTCATACTTTGTATTAAAGACTGTAAATAAGTATTCTGTTTTTGTTTTTATAAAATTATCTTGGCGTACAGCAGAAGTTGAGGCACCAGTTATTATAAACACAAAAAGAGAATGATTTTCATTTAATAAAAAATTTACTGACAATTTTCAGATTATAATTGAAATATAAGAATCACGTAAATTTTCATAGTGATTGGAGAAAATCTGTCGTGAAATGAAAGAAACATTCTGTGCACGGAGTACAACAGGGTGTGCTCTGTTCGATCGACTGTCACGAGCCTAATTGCAATATCGTCAGGGAGGGGGTTGGTATTCGAGGTCGGCATTAAAGTGGAATTCCATTTCGATTGGCCACGATGCTGAAGTGACATTTATAGATACATTCACGTCTCCCTCTCTCTTTCACTTTCAATCTAACGCCCTTTAATCTCTGACGTTATCGATTTATCTAGAACTCCTTTCGAAATGGGAATTCCCGAAAATTTCACGAAAATGTCTTACAACTTCTAGAATACAATTCAATATCTAGAATACAATTAATACTACGTCAGCAATAACGAGTATTAATTCAACAAAAACGAGATCAATTATCACGCTTTCTTCGTTTCTTTTCTTCAGTCAAGCAAACAGTTGTGTTGCACTTAACTAACCATTTTATTCCAGATACTCTTATTGTTAGTACCGAACCGAATGCAATTCACGAAAGAGATTAAGGTCAATTGATTCGAACTGATGTAACAGACAATTCGCAGAAATCGATACTTTCCTCTCTTGTTACAAGCTCGGAAGGAGGAAACAATTAATAATAATCTCTTTAGAATCGTGTTCTTTTTAAAGATTCGTAGAAAGTCTTGCCGATTAAAAAATTCTGCTTTTAATGCGATTTATTAATATTTTCGAGAACATCAAATATAAAGAGTGCCTTGTTCCCCAACAAATTTTCTTTAGGGGAGTAAAACTATCCCTTAACAATTACAACAAAGCATTAAGAGTTCATTTTAATTCATTACAATTGACAAAATATACCGTGAAGAAAAATGAAAAATAATTTCATCACTTTAAAATGAATTTCGATCAGAAATGCCTCGTCCAACCGTAGAAAATTTCATTAATACCAGAATTTTCATATGAAAACGTTTTGCAACAGTTTCTATAGTGATATTAAATATTTCAGTGCGCGAAACACTTCATTTCCACATCGAATATAATTTATATGGAGTTAAACGTCAATTTACATTGAACAAAACGGACGTCGATGGAAAAAGTTTCGCCGTTCGTTCGAGTGCGCGAGTGTCACCCAATTTGTGCAAGAAAACTGTACGATATTGAAAGGCTATAATTAGAATCGTTTAAACGCAAGCTTCGTTATCGAATTATACATCGTTTAAAACGCGATCCCATTTTATGTTTGACGTCGGACTATTAAAAGGGGGATAAATTAAAAGCTTCAAATTGAATGTTGGAATTACGCTGGAAAATCCTTTTTGAACGTTCTCGAAATTTTATTCAAACATTCAATTTTTATTCAACGGCGTTCAGTTCGTAATACTTTGCCTACCGAGTCGTTTGTTAACGGAAGATTTTTAATCTGGAATTATTTATTAAAAATTCTATGATACTTCATCGTAATCGGTGTAATTTTCGCGAAAGAAATCTTCGCGTCCAGGTGTTATTTTAATTAAGAGTTCAGCCGGCTCTAGCTACCGAAAACAAAATTTGAATTGCAAAATGCACTTAGAGGTTTTACAGGGATAAAAATACCATCGAGCTGCCGTCGGTGATATTATACCAGTAAACACGGTTCAAAAATCGAACCCATTGGTCGAACGTTCGATCCCTTGGGTTCCATGGTACACCGAATGGAACTGGGTTACTTAAACAGAGAACTGCTAGATACGATAAAAGGTAAATCTTATTTCTGAAAGCAAAAACATTATTTCAAGATCCTGAACGAATTGCTATTTTTAGGATCGATATAAGTTTTAGCCCCGACGAGCCTTCGTCTCGATATGAAATATTTGTCTTCTTTTGTGGCTTCGATAAGCTCCACCGTTTAGTCACCACATCCGACAGAAGTTCATATTTCATGTTTCAATACATTGTGACTTTCATTTCTTGACATTCTGATGCGATAGAAAATCAAGCTTATACTGTTTATTCAAAATACTGGATTGTAGTATAAATTTGCAATGAAAAAGAAACCTAACGTTCTATATTTTCTAACTTAGAAGTTAATAATTTTAACTTTAAATAAACATTATAAATTTTATATTTCAAACAATTTTATTTTGGAAAAGATACAAAACAAAGATGCTTAGAATTTACGGTATAACCTAACACACATTTTGTTTTATGGATTAAGTGATATAACTCAATAATAGGTCTGAGAAATTTGGAAGTATTTTATTGATGATAAAAAACTCTTCTACGAGGATGATCCCAAAAATAAGGTCTCCTATTTTTTTAGAAATAAAAAGAAACGTTTATTTTCAATAATTGATACATTATTTTAAAGCTTGAACGTTCCTCTATAATATTCTTGTACCCTCGTAATATTTTTGAACTTTTATGTACCAAATGTCAAACAAAAATCTACTTTTTACTGAAATCTGAACAATCATTCGACAATATCAAAATTATTAGAGGAAGAAGGATCAATGCTTAATCAATTACGAACGAATACACGTTCGTAGTTGAAACTTGTCCAGTGTCCTTAAAATTTCAATTAAATCTCGATTTATCAAACGTCGGATAAAAATCTACGTTTCACCGAAGTTTGAATAGTTACTCGAAACTACAATATGAAAACTGTTAGAGGAATACGGCAGAAAACAGCGGTGCACGATAATCCTCAACGAAGTTGAAAGGTTAAACGACGATTTGGCGAAAGTTGCAGCAATGTAGCAAATCGTGAGCAACTCGCAATACAAGTGCGCGCAATTCCGTGTCTGTGAAACGTGCAACCTCGCGTGCATTTCCCGGATTATTCCCGGGAAGCATTTACACTAATCGCCATTCCTGGGTAGTTCGCGAATTTCATCGTAGAATACCGTAATTGTATAAATGAGGCACCTAGTTAGGATAGGAGCGCAACGAAATAGTTGCCCGACCGAAACTTCAAACCAATGAAATCATAATATCAATATCCTTTGGTGGGTGCTCATTATATATCAGTGAATCGGTGTTTTTTAACCATTTTTGAGTCAATATCCCTTTTTATGAACCACGATTCTAGTATAAGCGACCTTTAAAACACAGTCCAAATAAATTCAGAGTTTTCTACATTTTCGTCCTTTCATTTACGAAAAATATAGTAATTCAATTCTGAAAATACGTAGTAATTGGTACCAGTAGTCAGCAGGATGTAACCCTCTCAAAATGACACAAATAATGATAAAATTTGGAAAAAAAAGAAAAAATCTCCTAATTTTTGTTCATTGATCAACACTGATGCTCTAGAATATAGAGTTATCTTTAAAAATTTTTTAAACAATTTGTTCAGATCCATTAACACTAAAATGCCATAGTTTAAAAACTAGAAATTAACATTCTATCTTTTCACAGTGGTATCATTTTATAACGTTTATTTTTGCAAAATATCATACAATAGTACCAATAAAGATTTCAAATTACAAACTACAATGCAAAATTAATCAAACACAATGAATTAATTTTACAACAATACAAAAAGCAGGTTACGTATCCGACATTCAGTACATTCAGAAAATAAATGATCTGTTAAATAAAATTCTTATCTACTCCGCCATGACAGTGTTAATACATTTTCGTAAGGAAGCTTTCAAACTTTCTCATTAATCAATCGAAACCATCGCACGAAGAGTTACGATCGTGTATTTTTTTTTATCGTTACTTCATTTTACAGGAAGTCGATCTGCGAATCGAAGGACGTTACGTCGGATTTTAACGCGAATCTCGTGCGTGTACACGACCAGATTCCGATCTTCAATTAGCCCTATATCAAGCTGACTCTGGCTGTCCGTGATTTAAATACGATTCCCCATCTGCAGTTCCAACGAATCGCGCGAATTCGACGCGTAGAAATTTACGACTGGTTTTCGGACCTGCTCCCCGGTGTCTTCATGGTTCGACGAATCGTAGTAGTCGGTAAAATATAGGTCCAAAAAAAGCATCGTATTACGACCCTGTCCTCCCGCTGATAAGATATGCCGAAATAATTTGTTTTCGAACAAATATTCGCTTTTCATCATTTAACAGAAGATAGGTTCGTTAGGTCATTAACTTCAAGACCATGTTTAATGCATTTCGAACTTTTTTTGAGGTACTTGAAATTACTATTGCCAGGCAATTATTATTACTGGAAAAGAAATGCTATTTATATAAATATTTGATTATTATTGATCGAAATTACTATAACTGGAAAGTTACTATAACTGTGAAATTACTATTACTATTACCTGAAATTACCATTACTAGAAAGTTATTACTATTTGAAGTTAATACTATTACACAATTACTATGACTGGAAAATTACTATTACCATTACTAGAAAATTACTACTACCTGGAATTAATTCTATTACAAAATTACTATTATTAGAAAATTACTATTACTATATATTACTACTGTATACATGACTATTTCATGCTACACATGTATCAAAGCTATAAAAATTTGAATATTGAGGTAGTTGAACATCCAAGTACCAAAAGGATAGAATTATTACCTGAAATCTACATGCAATCAAAAGTTCTATCAGCTGATTCAACATTTTTCATCCTATTTTTGAATAACTTCTAGAATTTCAACCATCAATCAAACCCGCCTGAATTCATATGCAAAAGCGCAGAACAACAAATTCAATTAATCCAATCCAGCAACGGAATATGTAAATAAGATAGAAGCATATTTAAATTGTTCCTGGTAAATCTATCGATTTAGACGAACGTTAGCGGGAAACAGAAATTCTTTCGTATAAAAGTTACTTTATTCGAACGATTCCGCGCGCGCATAAAATGCGCCCATTTTAAACGGGGAGTCTAATTAGCATGCAAATAAGCATTGGGGATAGATACGATCGTGAATTAATCTTGCGCAAATACTGTGAGAAAATATGAAAACAATTAATCGAATCGTACGAGAGAAAAATACGATGATCGTGTGACGTTGAATAAATTACTTTTCCTTTATGCGCTCGAGCGTGCGATCAAAACGAAACATCTGAATTAACACGATCAGCAATTGAATTAAATTTCGTACAACGATACAAGTATCTTCATTATCCATCATTCGAGCATTAAACGATAAAACTGTCTGTCAATCCATTCGATCGATCGTTACTTTTCTGCTGAATTATTCGGACATATTCTTTTCAGAAAATTAACTTCAACTACTCCATCAAGCTTCTTTTGATCAATCTCAACCATGATAAATCATACAATAACTTAGTTTGAATTATTGAATAAAATAAATGTCTTCCACAGCATTCTTTTAACCCCTAAACCGAAAAGTAGGGTTAATCATGTTCCAACTTTGTAAATTGTAAAATGAAAAGTATTATACGTTAGGTGAAGATGAAATAGAACGTAAAATAAAAATTATCTTAATATTTATCCAATGGATGATCGTAAATGATGGTAAAAGAAGGAAACAGCTCAAATAAGAAATTATCAACTATTCTTCTCTAAATTTAATATCAAAGCTGCGAATTACGAAATTTCAATATTTAATATTTCAATTGACCTACAAAAAATCTGCAGAATTTCGTCCAAATCCATCGCTGAAAATTTCAATTCTGAAGTGCTTCCACCGAGTTAAGTATACAAAAAAATGAAAAAATTGTGCTCTTTAGCTTTTCATAAGAGAGATTCTCTTGATTTGAATGCAATGCCACAGGACACTTTACGTATAATGATCGCCTGGCTACTGAATTCGCTTTCAGATTCCGATCTCCAATTAGCAGTGCATCAAGTAGATCCATTCAGCCGTGTTCTCTCATGGCAAGCACTTCCGAATAAGCTAAATATGTCAGTAGATGAAGCCATATTGATGAAGGTTCATGTAAATGCTACAAATAAAAAAAAAAAGAAATCTTCGATTGCGCTGTCAATCTCTGGACGAACAATTAGAAGATCCATTTAACAACGAAATAATTATTCGAGCCATGATTGCACGTATGTATTTACCACAAATATGGTAAAATGTTAAATTTAATTAAAAATTAATATTTATCGAATTTTAATACTTTTGTAGAAATAATGTAAACGTCACGAATTTAATTACTGAAATATTTTTGTGCTAATTGTGGCACTGCACGTGTGTTAATAAAATTATTCAAATATATTACCAAGATATTTAATTAAAGCGTACTCAAGAAATTCTATTCTTCTGGAGGAAAGCGAATTCGTAGACGCTACCACAGTAGAAAAGTCCAGGGTGAGACCTGGGGGTGGTAACTGGAAAACGTGTCGCGGAAGGGATTGAATTTACCATAGAAGGCCCTAGTGCCTTGGGTTTTTCATGACTTTTAGGTACACGAATGGCGTCGACATTGCAAGGGTAGCAATTAGTAAATTGTTTTATGGATTGCAGCCGGGTGACGAGAAATAGAGGTTCATGAGCAGAGGGTGACTCGATATTGTTATTTCAACATATGTCGTACAAATTATGTGTTATAAAATTCGTTTGTCGGTTGAAACCCTGGGACCCTTGCTGCTGCGACCTAACATCATGTACCATAAGTTTAAAAAATCATGCCACGCCGTCTGCCGAAATGCATAAGAAATGCAAGAATCGTACTGCAAACACAATGTTTTGGAACAAGCATCATTACCACACCCAAAAAAGAAAGTCATTACATCCGCCATGAGAAAGAAAGTTTTATTTCCCAGAATTTCACACGTTTTATCGTAATCTGCATGAAGGGAAGACGACGCCACAATAATCAAGCGTGACTGGGAACGCAAAGGACCCAGGCCCGCCGTTTCGAGCAACGGGGCCGAGATTTCGATCTCTAATTAGCTGTATATCAAATGAACATGCCTTCCGCGAATTCACTCCGGTATTCAGCTGAAGAGCATCGCAACACCCAAAACCTCTCGCCCTTTGTAAGATCGCGCGATTACAAAGTACGCGGTTCTTGCGAGCCGGAGAACGTCACGCCACGCCATTGCTTTTCCAGGACGGCCGTGTGTTTGCGTTAATATCGGCGGCGCATTAATGTGCGTTGGTTTTGCGCCGTCCCATGAATATGTATGCATCGACGTTGCGTAGGATTTATGCGGCCCTGGCTCCTCTCTCTTTCCGTCCCCGTCCAACCCGTACGCGACCATCTTCGTCGATTTTGCATAGGGGTATCCGTGTGCAAACGTGCTAGGCTGCACTCACGTCGTTTCTACGTCTTCATCGGATACGGACAGCTACTGTCGGTGTCTGCGCAGACGAGACGATGACTTTGATTTGTAACCGGCGCGTCTGCAATCAACGTACCGACGAATGGACGGGCGGATGAAGCATCGATGTCCCGAGATCGCCGGATGATTAACAGTATGGTTCGACGGCCAGTTAGGGGTGGTTGAACGGAACGCAGCCTCGCGAGGGAAGCGTATGGAACGGCAGCTTAGACATTACGATAGTGAGAAGATCGGTTCGATTGTTCCTTTAGGCAATAACGCGGAAGGTGGAATGTCTTATTGAATGAGTTTTTTGATCCTAGTTTTGTATTGGAAAAGTTGGAAAAGTAGTTTTGTATTGGGTGAATCGATTCGATTAATACTTTAGATACCGAAAAGGAAAATACTGTGCAGAGCTGGAAGATTGACGTACGGTGCGCTATAAGGGGTAGGGGAACTCAATGACGTACTGGAATGGTCATAAGATGTGTAAACGTTAATAATTATTATTTTGCGATATCTATACTGTTGCTATCATTGCCTAACAAGCACATATACTTGTAAATACAATTATTAGGAATGTGCAAAGGATTCTATTACTTGTAAGGTGATCCTCATTAATATTTTATAATTATAATATTCATCAGTATTTTTATGCTGTAACGCGTTAGGGATTTTAAGGATTAGTTTTTGTTATATTTTGAATAATATTATATAAATATGATTATTTCTTAAAAGGACAAAACATTACTGAAAAATTGGTTCTGTTAATAACATCGATGCACTGTCACTGTTTTTGAATTGCATTAAAAATCTTTAAGGAACCACATTTCCCTTACAAAGGGAAAAAAAGAAGCAAATCAAAGCAATTTTCTAACACAAAAATATCATGTTTTCGTTACAGTAAGCACATTGGAATTTTATAGTAGAGGATATAGAGCTTCAGAATTAAACGACGATAATTAAACGTCTTGATATCGATAATTAACTGTTTTAATAGCAACCGTATCAAATCCAATTCAGTGAAATACCTCATCGATACACCTTTCAAAGTAAAGCGATAACACGACTCGAAAAGATATTCATAATTCAGTGTTGCAACTTCAAACGAAATATCTAAATGAACATTCCAATGCGCGCAACCTCATGTTCCCTAAAATTATGCAAATTTCGACGGAATATCAAACTGTAACGACGAAAATTCCAACGAATCCCGAATTTCACAAATCACCGTAACTTCTGTCGAGTGGAAATCGAGTTTCGAAATATCAAAGGTCGGATCGCGGGCAAATTTTCCCCGCGTGACAATTCGCGAGCTGTATCGCGGGTATTCTTTTTTCCCCCCCTCTCTCTCTCTCTTTCATCGAGATAAACGTGGCGCGCAGCAGGCCACTTCCGGCGTTGGCGGTGGCTCTTCCTGTTATCCTCAGTTGCCACGGGGAGATATCGCAAAAAGCTAATCGGGTTCGTGGCGAGCTTTAATCAAACGGCCGTGCCGGTTGTGCACCGTAGAATCTCGCTTCGCGTCGGCTTTATCTTTGCTCGAAGCACCGCAAAAGTCGTGTATGTATCCCTTTCGAGGCCGCGGAACTAATCGAGTTTCCCTGTGCATCCCAACGGACAAAGTGCCCGATGAGAGCTTTAATCTAAAGTGCGGCTCGTGCACGCGTGTGCACACCAAGCCGTTTCCTTCACGGATAAAATACGCGGCCGCACAAACGCTGCTTCGACTTCGTTCTCAGAACGATGTCTGCGATATGATCTCGTCCGACGATCTTTCGATCGCGTGCTGATCGTCTATGATTTTGCTTCTACATCGTAGGTAAAGTGTGAAATATAGAAATGTCGAAGAAAGTCACAATTTGAAATTTTAAACCATAATTTTAAACCGTGGATTTTTGTAATACTTAAATACTGAAAAAAGTATTTTTTTTATAATAAAGCAACTGAATTCGATATCTATGTTACTCTGTGTTTTAAAAATTGAAATAGCTAACGCAAGTGCAAACATGAGTTACCTGGTGATCGACCAACAATGTGTTAAAAGTAAATATGCATCCAACGTTTATTGTTCTATAATAATATCTATTACTATTGAGTTTGGCAATTAAATTTACAATTTTCACACTTGCAAAATTATTTATGTAAAGTTACAAAAAAGCGAATTGTGATCGAAATAACCACCATTCGAATTCCTTAGTTTGTAGCTGTATTTATGATAATATTTCGAACAATTTTACCGTAAAATATATAGAAAACTGGTGAATTTAGCTGCCAACTTAACGGAATCGTACGAGCGGTATTATTTTCAGTGCAACTATTCTGCGTTCGCATTAACAATGAGAATGATTGTTGAAAATTTTACAGACGTAACGATGGTACTCGACCTGTTTGATTACAAAAGTCATTCGAGTATAATCACATACTTCAGCCGAATGGAATACGATGAGAGTACATTTTCAGCGTTTATTTCGCTAAAGATTAAAATCATCCACATGCTGGGAAATTCTCCAAATGTACAATTTCAAGCGTTTCTCGTTCAACCGTGAAGATTTCATCGTCGACACGGAACAAACAGACAATTCAACCGGTTCGATGGAAGTTGCGTTGTGTTGCATAGTATTTACAAATTCTGCATACGTTGATCCGTCAACAATTTAATAAAAAATATATATATGTAAGAAATTACATATTAAAAGAAAAGGGTTTCGTTTCGTTGTGCTCAAATGTTAAACTTAATAAATAATTATACTAATTTTATTACTCTATTAGGTGTATGTTTTATATCGTCAACTTTAAATTTTGGTGGCAGTCTCGTTTCTCCAAAGGGAGCGTATAATTTTCGTTTTCTTTTTCTGTCTCCAGTTATTCTTCTTCATCGAAGTCGACGAATGAGATACCAAGTTGTCTATGAATTTGCCTTTCCCCGCGGAAAAAAGAGGCCAACCTTTCAACCGGATAAGAGAATACGAACGTTCCATAAAAATCGTACGTGAACTCCCATTGAATCGATGGGCACCCCTCGACCTCGAGTGGCCACTTCGTTTTAAAAGCTCTACGGGGTGAAATTAGAATACGTCCGACGAAACCAGCCGGAATTTCGTTGCCTGTTCGATTCAAATCGCGAGTCATTACGACTTCGCATCGTTGCCGCTCGCTTACACGGTATATTCCAACCTATCATCGTACATTTTTCTTCTCGATTTTCCTGCCTATTCGATGATATTCGCGAACGAACGGAGCCTCGTGAGATCCTTCCCCACCGACTCACCGTAATTTCCAGCAGGATGAAAGAGAATCTCGGGATAGAACGAGTGATTAATGATCGTTGCAATAACCTTCTTCTCGATTACTTTAGTAATCCCGTAGCACCTTCCTTTGTGTTGTTTGTGTCACTTAAAATGGTAGAGTAGTATACTCTCCATTTTATTTAAAAAGAAAGATCAAGGTTTTTATCGTCTCGAAAAATTATTAATGAGAGTTGCACCATTATTACTCTGGACCATTCATTTATATAACTTACACAGAATAAACGATGTAAGAAATTCTTAAAAAAAGGATATGAAATTAATAGATAATCAATTTTACAGGATAAGGATTGGCAAAATGGATAGTTGATAATGCTATGAATTTATATAGTTTAATAAATGAAGCACGACTTTGCGTCCTGATTCTGTAACTGATTACTGTGTGAAGTAATGTTGGTTAAATCCAAGTTTCAATTTCTCAACAAAACGTGTTAAAAAACTTGATCAAGAATTCTGTCATATGTATCATAACAATATACGATAACTCGAGCACACCTGTTCCAAAAGATTGATCTTTTGTTACAAATGACACGAAAAAAAAACGTCGGAACCTTGAATATTATTCATACACACTCGATAATTATTCCAATCGAATGCAATACGCAATTCGTGAAAAGTAAAATTTCGTTAAATTCATAGGCAACGTAGCGATACCACTCTTTTTATGGGCATACAACAAAGAGAGCAAACGGAAATACGCGACCGGTGAAATTTCATTCCGTTATCCTTTCCAGCCAGACCGCGCATATTAACATAAATTTCCATTGTCGTGGGTTATTTACGACTCGATGCCGCTTTTGGCATTCTCGATTTATTTCCATATCGACCGATCCCGTTTCATAAATTTCAACCGAATGTACATGTTCGCCTAAATATACTCGAATACCGTATCGAATCGAGACTGTTCCCTTCGATAACGATCGATCTACGACAAAGGGACAAAAGGATTTCCAGATAAACTGTACGGACATGTTTCATACTTTTGTTCACTTCATTCTTCAATAGAAATTTACCGCAAAAGATGATTAAATATTAACTGAATGACCTCTGATAATTTACAATGTAATTGCATGACCAGTTTGTGTCAAAAATATTTATGAAACATTTTTTTTAAATAAACTTTAAAGTTCAAATTCATACAGTGTATATGTTACGGTAAATGTGATTAATTCGGTGATTACGTATAATTGATCATCACTAGGTTTGATAAATGTAATGAATTTACAATTAAAAATTCAATAAATGGGTATTTTAGATTTGAATGAGAGACTGATATACCTTGTTAAATAAAAGACCTAAGTAGAGAAAATAATTGTATTCTTAGAAGAGAACTATTACTAGAGAAAAAAAACATTTTTCTAAATAACGTTTATTGATATTACTACAAATTATTCAATATTTTAAGTTTATTTAGACATGTTAGACTAAACTCGCCGATTAATTTAATAAATATTTAAGAGCTCATCACATTTACCAAACCTAGTGGTGATTATATATGTATAATAACCGGCAATTATACATAATCACCGGATTAATTACATTTACCGTAACATATATACGTGTTACGTGGAAATAGTTTTACATTAAATTGTGTTTAACTTTATGCGTTTCAAACTCAATTATTACTTATTATAATTATCAACCACCCATGCTCCATCAAAAATATTGAGAAAATATTTACATAATCGTTTATAGCAAACTTTAAGTTTCAAGTTAATATAAAATAAGGCTATTTAATAATACTTTTATGTTTATTGATTCTGATGTATAAATCTGATCTATAAATGATTTTGATCTATACATTTCGTATTTTTGGTACATTTAAATTATAAATTTAATCCTTTCACAATATAAAAACGTGTATGTAATTTTTTAATTTATTAACTCCCCATTGCTTGTTCATTAAATAATTTTTTAATGCTATCTTTGTTTCGCATTTTTCTGATATTTCAAGAACTCATTTTTAGGTGAATAAATTCCTTTTTCTTATGGTCCCTCAGAAAATGACAATAGGAACATCTCTAGTAATTGAGGATCAATAAACGCCGACTAATTGTTTTGATAATTAAACGAATACATGGGAGCAAAGCTCTCATAGAATAAAGTGGTTGGTGTAACGAAGGGGGCGAAGGGTTTCTTTCGAATTGTCGCTAATCGGATACACCTTCACGAGGAGCCGATATCGAGCCACCGGCTTTCCTTTCTCGAAGCTCCCGCGGGAAAGTACATCAATTTCCGTTCGCGATGGCGATTCGTCGAAATCCAACTGCGCTGCTTAGAAACTTCTGCTTCGTCGATGGCCGGAAATTTATCGTTCGTTCCCTCCGCTTCTTCTTCGTTTATCCTGTCCCACGATGCTACAGGTATTTTCAGACACAACAAGAACCGGGCCGTGATGCGGGAACGCGATATTTTGAGAAAAAAGAAAGCGGCGAAATATTACTTTCTCCGTATGTTGTTATCGGTACGGTGAAGTTTAATTAAATCTTTGAAAGTGGAGCTTAAAAAATTGTTAAAAGTAAAATACATAAAAAGAGCATACTTATATATTTGATAATTATTAAATGTACTCATAATTATTTTCAAAATTGATATTCGTACAATGAAATCTAAGAGTCTGAATATAATTATTTCAGAAATAACACAGATCGTTTGTCAACCGAAAAAAAGGAAAGAAAAAAAAAAAATTGAAAGAACTTTCGAAAAACCTGGAACGTCCCATCATATCCCATAACGGCAAGAAATCGAAGAAAGAAGAGGAATCGAGTTTCTCTCTCGCGAAATCCAGTTTTCCTGCACAAAGGACCAGTTGAGATGAGTTTTCAACGCGGGAGTTCGATGACGAAGTAGAAGAAGAACTCGAACTTCGTCAGGCTGCATAATCGCGCAGCGTCGTCGATTAATCCTCCGTAATTCCATTCGCGATGTTCCTCATCGAATTTCCGTCGATTTCCACCGCGAAAATCGTCGGGCTCGGTCATGCTTTCGTTTTCGTCTTGGATATATCGCGTCTCCCCGACGTGGCGCCATCTTAAACGGAATTACCACGTAATGGGCTCCGGTGGTAAGGAGCTCTTCAGCTTCTCCGTTTCCTCCCTCTTCCTTGATCTCTATTCTTCGTTTCTCCGATCGAAACGACCGATTGCGATAGTAACGATCGTTCGCTAACTGCGAAACGAACTTTCCAACGACTACCGTAACGTGCCTCGATGATTTTAATGGAATTTCAAGAAGTTGCTAAAATATAGGGTGTCGTAAGAAACAAGCGCCACGTCGTCGTCTCATTTGTTTGAAAACACAGTCGAAATTTATTATTTTTTTAAAGTTCTTGGTTCATCTTTAATACTTTTTAAGTAACCATGCAGATTACTTAACACTAGAACTACCAAAGGGGCCAAAATGACTCGTTCCACATTTTTTATTTTGTATTACAAAATTTATCAAGACGCTTTTGATTTTTATTAAGGTAAGAAAAGATTGCATCCCTTATTTATTTCGTTCCCTATTTTATTTCCAATTTAATAGAAACTGTAGATTAGGCATCGGTAGTTCTAGTGTTAAAAATATTTTGTTTACTTCTTAAGATTTCTATTTAATTATATATCAAAATAAATCTTTGCAACTTCTTCTATTGTCATTCTTTTTCCGATCTTCGGACGCAACTCGTCCCAATTTGCCATTTCCGTACCAAGTTACAATTCGCTGGCCCGTTCCGGCAGATTTTCCGGCATCGTTCCATATCCTAGCTAAGTGATCTTCTAATTGCTTCGTGTTCGCACAAAAGGCCCGACCCGATTGCACGCTAACTTCGTGTACCATGAATTTCGCGAAGGCGATCGACTCCTGTGTACAAGCCCGAATCTCGTGCGAAAGCAGACAAGCAGACCCCAAAACACGATCGAACGTAATTTGCAAACTTCCAAGCACTCCGGTGACTACGATTCTGATTCCGATTCCGATCGAGATCCTGAAAGCCGACAGACACACACGTTCCACACACGTTCGACCCAGTTTACGATGCCTCCCTCTCTAAGAAGATAATTTCAGACTGACTGCGAACCGAAACGAAGCTCTAAAACGGCGATCACGATCGCGCGGAATCAGCTTCGAGCGGTCTCGAGCACGTATTACGAGTAATTAACTGTTTGTTTGTCAACTGTATTCGCAAGCTTTTTGAAACTACAGAGAAAAGAACAAATTACCTACGAGTGTGGCAAGAGTTTTAATTTTAATTAATGATTCTTCAGGCAAAAATGTGAAGACTGAAAACTTGGTTTACTGCATTTCTACGATCTTCACATTTTCTCGCCTAGACATATATTTATCAAAATTTAACAAATGACAATTTTCAATCAAAATAAGTACCGCATGAATTTTTTTATTTATTAAAGTTTTACGTCGCATCAACATCGAGGTCATTAGCGACGAACTTCCATTTGGTTTTAAATCTTGTGGAAGTGGTTTGTTTCTTTGAGGAGCTCAATAGTATTTCTTAAATACTCTACAGACGTGAGGGCAGTATTTGGGTTGATTTTAGATTTAAGACGCTGGGCAGAAAATTTGTTGCAGTCATATAGAGGGTGGTGTACTGTTAATGGACCTTCACAGCACACGGCCGGGTCAAACCACATGAATCGTTTTAAAAATTCTAGGCAGATTTACAAATTAATTATTTTTAAAACTCCAGAACATAAAGTTTTGCCAAATATTAATACTCGTAACGTAGTTTGAATAAAATATCCCGGTAGAAGTAAATTTAAAAAGAGACAGAAATAAGCAACAATACTTGTACGTATTTCAAGAATATTTGATCGTGGGAGGTAAAGTAGTCGCGCGAATACATAGACATTTAGCTAATGGCTGTTAAGCGGGGCTCACAACAAGCGTATTTACATGGACACGAGAAGCATCGCGGAACGAATATCTGCATGAAAACACGAGCTTGTGACATGAAATTCCGGTACTCTTTGTCAATATTACCGGTACTGAAAGAGCCGGCAAGCTTTGAGTTTAATACGATTAAAATCGGAGCCGGGAGAGTGCGCGACAATAAAACGCACGAAACCCATGAAAAACATTTTCACGACGGGGATCCATGGAATTTCCAGTCAGCAATTAGTTGGAATCAAGCGAATCGTCCGAATTCCATGAATTGCCTTTAATCGCAGCTCCATACGGAACGCGTGAATGCTCTTGATGACCTGGAAGCATTCTTATGTCCTCGATGAATCCGTATGAACCGTAGAATAATAAGGACAACGGGGGACATTTCTATGCACCCGTCAGCTTTTAGCCCGATACGAATCGAAGCAATTTCGAAAGGGACAAAAATCATTTTATCTCGATTCCAATTAAAAGTGCTGCTTTGATAATGCAAGATGTCCACATTAAGGGTATTTTAAATAGTATTAATTTTTAGAACGTTCTTTGAATATCATCATTCATCTTTCTTTATGAATATACATTTTTACAGTTTTACAATGTTAACGTCAGTGGTACTTCGAATATACAGACGGTGTAAGAAGTATTCACTTAATTAAGCAATTTATAAAAAATTGAAAATTTGTGGTAGGTACAAGATTGAATGTCTTATCAAGAAAAGACAAGTTGTGCCAAGTTTGAACTTGATATCTCAACGAGAAGGTAGTAAAGGGCAAAAGTATAAGAACTGTCAAACAGTATCGTAATTGATAACATATATGATAAAAAATATTTTCAAAATATTTAGAAGTAATTACTCAAGAATAAAAAATAATTATAAAAATAGAAAAAAAGTGAACCCAGGTGAAATTAGAACCTACGACAAAAGGTTGTAACAGTTTAGTAGTTGTTACGTTAACACTGAACCAACAAAACTGTTGCAAACATTTTCAGCACATAATATAATTTCGATTTTGTTGATTTATTATTATTTTCTTCATTTCAATTCTTCATAGATGTACGTAGAAGGTCGAGAAACTCGTCCACAAAGGGGATCATGTGCAGTGAACTTAAGTCTAGGACTGTTTAGGTTTAAGAGATAAGGGGAGAGAAAAAGGAAAACAAGGGTCCATCCGAGGCAAAAAGTCAGTCGATAATCGATAATCGATAGAATCAGTCGCGTACGTTTCTTCTATACAGCCTGCGAGCAAATAATATCCTACATGTGTATAAAAACATTGTATAAAACACTTATATAATAAAGAGTATATGAAAATAAGTACAGGTTACTCTGGGACACAAGAAATGACGAAACAAAATAGTTACTGATTTTTGTTACTACGGCGCAGGTAATAAAAAAATCCAGAATAACAACATCAATAATAAGTATTTATGTTCCGCAATTCCTTTAATAGAAAATCAGCATATTTTTCAATTCTTTTCAAGAGTTATCAAGTTCAAACTTGGCACTAATTGCTTCTCGCAAATCGAATTTGGTTTATTGATACTTTTGACAATTCATATGAATACCTAATTAGAAAATGTGTACATAATTGTAATAAAAATCTACAGGTTGCAACTTGTGATTTATAAATTCGCTGACACGAATAATTAGTAAGCTATTATGCTAGAAGGTTAAGGTACGAATAAAATGATTTATTCAAAATACATCTACCCAATGGCCCAGCGTTGGAAATTACTGAATCACCAGGGAAACTGACCAACACATAGAAGCAACCGCACGGGAGACAATGTCAAACTCAACACCACATCCCGCTGGTGCAACGCGGTCCTTTCCTTTATGGTTCACCTTGCCCTTTGCCCCTTTTGTCGAGCGTGCACGCTTCCACGAGCAAGAAAGTGATTTTCTGCCGCGA
Source organism: Anthidium xuezhongi (assembly GCA_022405125.1). NCBI lineage: Eukaryota > Metazoa > Arthropoda > Insecta > Hymenoptera > Megachilidae > Anthidium > Anthidium xuezhongi. The sequence goes on along the minus strand of CM039640.1, from coordinate 1,442,034 downwards.
TAACCATGATTTCTAAGACACGCCGCCTTTACGGTGCAATCAGAGGCCCTGGTTGAACGATCGACAGACGCCTTTTGATGTCGAATCACCGCCAACATCCCCCCAAAACCCCCTCATCTTTTCGCCACCCTTCGCTGAATTTCACCCGAACAACGCTCCTCAACCACGTGCTACGTATTACCCTCGCCAGGATTTTCAACTGTTCGAAAAATATCTTCCAGTCACTTTCGGTCAGGAACCGAGCTACAAATTCGATAATTAATAAATTTAGATGGAAACTTGTCAAAGTGATAAAGAAAGAAAACATAAACGTGGAAACTTGTTGAGCGGATGATTGTCAAATAGGAAGGCCACTGTCCGGCGAAATATTATAAATCACAGGAATCGTTGTGACTGAAAAGTTTTCATAGCCGGTCGGTTCCGACCCCCGCCCGCTTATCTTCCTCCGGTTCCATCTCTCCCCGCGTCTCATTCTCATTACGAAGTTCCCGGTCATCAAATTTTATTAGCCTCCGCTTCAAGGGTTCGCCTTACTTCTAACTCAATATCGTAGATTTGTAGCCTCGGTTTAACTACCCTCGCTTCATCCTCGTCTCCGTTCCCTGCACTCTTGTACGCGCGTGCACACCCTCTACCCTTCGTCTTCGTCTTCATTCTTTCTTTCTTTGTATTTTCTCCACGGCCCCAGATGTAAGCGCGGCGAGCTCGAGCTCGAGCTTCAGCGACTTTGAAAGCAGCAATAATTCCGTGCTCTACGGCCGAGAACTAATTTCCACCAGCGCCGAGAAGGCAGGCCGTGCCGAACCGAGAGGGGACAAGGGGGCTGAAGGATCGAGGAAGATGAAGAAGGGTGGACTACTTTCGACCCCCCTCGTCGCCACCGTAGAATCCTCCCCGGGTTCCTAGCTACCGGTTCGTTTTCTCTCGCGCCCTTTTATCGTCCGACAATGGCCGAGCCCGTTGTACCATTGCCGACGGTCGCAGCCAATAAAGCTCGCCAGTTTCTAACGGGACTGCTTGATTCCGCGGAAGGAGCCGCCGGCAAACAACTTTCCTGAAGTCATGGTATTTTTTTGGTGGAACGGTTTCCATCTGTCGCTATCACGGACTTGGACCGGAAACGGTACCGCCCGTTCCTCTGAATCGCCCGAGAATTTTCACCTTATTGGTTTTTCTTTCGAAGCAGAGATGGAAAATTGAATTGTCTGATTGGATATTGTTTGTATAAAATTGTTGGACCTCGAGAAAAAGTTGAAAAGGTGTACGAAGGAAAAAGTTAAAGGATAATTCGAATTTGAGAGTAGAAATTATTAACGTATAGTTTTAAAACGATAATTATTGGCACTCAGATTGGATTAGGTGCTTTCAATCTTTATTAACTCGTTCACTACTAGAGTGTCACACATACAGTGACGGCTGGTAGCGAACGAGTTATAAAATAATAATAAGACTTTGTCATTACATTAAAAATTCTCCTTATATTAAGTATCTATTATGAATACTAAGGATTTAGCTAATAATATTAAATGCAACGTGCAATGCTCAAGTATTAATTTTACTAACACTAATATTATACCAATAAACATGCTAGAATTAGTAACCCCCTTTTATACAAGCCTAGTAAATTATCTATAACACTTCTAACATTTGAATATCCCTACCAGGAAGAATCCACTGAAAAATGATATTAAATATGATATTAGTGCTCAATTAACAAACGAAGCAACAAGATTTTGTCTATACCATCAATTGTAAAATTACGTTACTGTTTTAAAGAGCAAAGTGTTTAGAATAAAAGCTTATCGTTTAATAACCTTAACTATTAAGCATCGTCAAAGTGTTAATAAATTACATGGTCATAACAATTTCTGAATATAACGCACATTAACGTTCCATTATACATTTACAAAGGACATTAGTGCCATCACCTAACTTCTGGTATCTAATGGCTGTCGGTGTTGCCAACGCGTGATCAGTAACTACTGCTGTCGGAGTTTCGACGAACTCGTACTACTGTCATGGCTGGCTGATTATGTACCGACCAACTCTACTGTTAGTGGCGCTCGGTGCCGCGCGCCAGTGTAAACGATGGCTGACTGATACGACCAGTTTCTACTGCGTTGGTAATGACCCGCAATATTAACATTCTGTTTATCTAGGACCTCATATTACCGCATTCTTGGCAATTATGCGTTTCCCTAGTTTATCCTGCACTGTCATTACACGCTGGAAAATAACATTATGTTTTCACCTGATTTGAATAACGCAATTCTTTTACTTATTTACTGTACGTAAATAACATTTTCAGATATATTATAATTTTATTAGAAATTCTAAATTCTAAAATTTACAATAATTTTGTAAATATACAACTTACGCTTTATGATACATTCTAATAATGAATTTTATTATTTGAAACTAAAACTAAATATTAATTAAATTGAAAAGAAATCAGGCGGTATGAAAAAATGATTCCCTTTGTCATAAATAGTTCCATAATTAAACTTTAGATGATTCGTTATCTCATTGAAAGCATTTCAATAATCCTTTAATTCCCTTTATTCTCGGCAGTTATCAACGACAAGTGGATTACATTGGGAGCATCCTAAAGAACATTGTTAAAAAATTATCCTCAATAATTATAATCCTGAACGTTTCCAGCGCGGAAACAAGTAGTAATCCAGTTATCCAACAAGAGAGATTGGAAACAGGACAAATAGAGAGTCTCCAATGACGTATAAAAATTAATAAGAGTGTAGTTAGAGGTCACCTAACATGCCTGACGATCAAGAAGATCAACGTAATCCTCTTACGTCCCTGGATCCTCGGATCCGCGTTGACCGACTCATTCGAAGGTTGCTGCTCTAAGCCTTTAAACCTATCTCAGGCGAACCAATATCGAACCAATTTCGAGAAAACGGTGTCACGATATATCGACTGACATGCGGCAAAGCTTTCGGATTAAATTATCGAGGTAGTTGTGTTCCTATTGAGGGGATAGCTTTCTAAACGAGAACTTGCTTCTCTTGTTTTCTCGTCGGAATAAGTCGACGGTAATTGCATAAAAAATTCTTAGCAGTGTTTATAACAGGAAAAATGATGTCAAAGAAATTCTCAAAAGAGTTAATATCGGTATAACAAGTATAAGATAGTATTAAATTAGTAACACTCATTAAATTAAGAATAATTTCACGAAAGTTCTTAATAATATTAATAATAGCAAAATACACATTATACTATGTTCAATAGCAAGAATGTTATTAAGAATATTAAATATTCTTAGAGATTTGTTAATAACTGACATCAAAGTTTTAACAAAAATTTAAAATATTAAAACCGAGATAATTTAAATTCCAAAATAATTTAATGAACATTATTATTCGTACCAACACGTAATAAAATGGAATATTCATCCTCGATGGTGCACAATTTGTATATAAAATCAAATAATACTATTCAAATGCCTTTTCGGAAGGAAATATGTATATTACGAAACCGTATATTTGCATAAATTTCCCGCAGTCTAGTGTTATGTACAATGAAACTTACCTTTTGCTGTTGCGCTTGTGTAGGTTCGGTGGCAAGCAACTGTTTCAAAGCCGGATGTCCATGGCCATTTGGCGTCGATGTCGCACCTGGTGTACTGGGTGTACTAGGATTGCTTCCTGGAGTGTTGGGTGTATGAGGACCGGTCGTAGGACTGCTAGGACTAACGCTCTCGTTTACTTTGCTACCTGCGTGATGATTCTCCGTATGCCTCCTTAAACTTCTCGCGTCGCAATACGATTTGCCACATCCTTCCGCTTTGCACTCGTACGGTTTTTTATTTCGATGCGTCAGCATATGGCCGTTCCTGTAAACAAATACATCAAAACTCTTATTATTTGTCGATTCAAATAATCTTCATTGTATTTCATTCTGAACGACATCCCCTGGTTAAAATTTTATATTTTAAATTTGTTAGTAAATTATAAGTTTGTTAGTAAAGGGTTAATACTCTAACGTTCATTGATTTAATCAATCTTTCTGGTCTATGTACAAGAGACATCGCAAAAAAGCACGGAAGAGCCCAAAATGCAACAAGTTGTCGATGTCTAACCAAGAGACGAGGGTCCATTTATTGCCCCTAAGATGCCCTTGATACGTCCCTGTCCTATAATTGCATTAATCCAGTAACACGACGTAAACGATATCGTTAACCATGAACATCGTCCTATCTACTCGTAACTAGACGAGATTCGAGATTTAACGCGAGTAAAAGAGCCGGTAAATGTTACGTGGCAAATTGCCGATCTGTATCACCAGCCACGTCACTTCCTGTACTCGATATTGATATCAGACCTCGACTGACGGATCTGATTTCTCTGGACAAACATCGGCCGAGAATATTACGACCGAGTCGAGAAACGAAACCTCTATCGACAAATTTTTCCGATTATTCGATCAATTCTTGTTGTAATTAAAGGCTCACACTACCCTGGTGCTTTTATGAAATCGACATTTTTTTTTAACACGTTATATGAAAAGAATTTTCAACATTTAACGATCAAATTTAACACTGTCATTTTTCCTAAGGAATTCTTACCATTAATTAACAGTTTTCTAAACTCATCAATGACTTTATCTCAGAATTATTTGAAAAACTGAAGACATTTGGCACTGAATTATTTATTAGCAATTTTCTTACACAGTTGAAATCAATATATTAAAGGGATAATACCATAAGTTTCGAAATTCCCAATTTAAAAAAAAACTTATCGTTTTAATGAAAAATTATATACAAGTTGAAAACCTTGAAATAATTATTTACCTTTAAAAACTTTACGCATTTATGGATTAACTCAGAACTATTACAATTTGAAACGAACACAAAGCAAATAAATTTAACGAAAGAATAATTGATTATATTGAACAATTGGACTGAAAGAACATTTTCGATGACCATAAAAGGCAGCTTACTGCAATAACGTATTCCAAACTGTCCCTCACGAATTTCTGTCTCTATCGCCCGTGTTCTGAAACTTTAACGAGCTCTCGAACAGTGTCCACGTCCCCGTATCTTTCCTGCAGGAGAGAGGATTCACTTCCGGATCGCACTTAAGAAGTGGCCAGAGTGCAACTCGAAGGACATCGTTTCCAGTAAATTTTCCAACAGTCCCGAAGCTTCTCCGACGGTCCAACTTTTATAGTCCATCGATATACGAACGAATTCCCTTAAATTTTATCGCCGTACGAACTTCCGGTCGAACAAAACCTAGCAACGATTTCATTTGTGAAAGCTAATTGTTCAACTTTTAACTTCCCTTGCGGGACATCGTTTGCGAATCAATCGATCCACGTTTGTTCGTGGCGTTTAATTCTTCTGGTACAACGTTTTCGCTACTAAACGCCTCTATGTATTTATGCTAGATTATTTAATGTTATATATGAACGCAAATAAAATTAGTTTCCGATATAAAGAAATCCGGTATAATTAACCCTTTCCAGTCCACTGATTTTATTGAAGTGTTGGTAACCAGGTCCAAGTTAATTTTAAGAATGAAATAAGTCAATTTGAATAAATGGAAAAGAAACACGATTGTAGTGAATACATATATTTGCTTATAAAAACAAATTATAATTTAAAATTAGTTAACGTATAGAAATACGATATAGGAATATTGTTATTTTAACCCCTTAACCTATGATTTATCCAATAAGTGCGTCAGTATAACAAATATTATTTATACTCCACACTTGATAAGCCTTGACTGCATTAATTATAATTGCAATTAAATTTAAAATTGAGTTGTAATCAAAATTTGAAGGGAAAAGGTCACATCTGAACTGTAGGGTGCGTCACGAGTATGACTCGATATTATAGGGCAAGGGATTAATTATGCGAGTATTCAAATTGTCTGAATTCTCCTAATTATTTCGATATTCAAATTATCCAAATTATTCTAATTATTCAAATTTCAGATCCAAATACGAAACTTTCCATATTACTCCAACAATTAAATATCCGAATTTCCACAAATCTAATTTAAACGCGAGAAAATAATATAAGAAACAGTTCGTAATATTTATACGGTAATTTAATTTTGACCCATATTAACAATTATTCAAACGTTTTCGTACCAATACGAGAAGAAATTAAGATTTCTACAAGGTAAATTGATGATTTTATACAGGGCAAAAATAATCCTGAAAATGAGAAGTAAATTTCTTTAAGTTATCAATTACGATCTGTTTTAAAGAATAAAATTGGAAAATAAATTTCCCTCAAACTTTTCTGTATGCAAGATATATTTTGCATACAAATTGAGGAGAAACGAACGAAGGGAAAAATTCTCCTTTGAAAACAAGCCGAGACTCGAGTTTAAAGGAGGGAAAAAAAGGAATTTCTCTCGAAGCGAGGATCCCAGGCAAACATGAGAAACAACTTGCTAGTGAAAACACTCAAGCTTTCGTGGAAGCTTATTTTCACGATATACGTATAACGTATGAGATTAAAATAAAGTTATGTTAAAGAGCCTGTCCATGATCCATCGTGGATTTTAAACGTTTTCCCTTGTTCAAAAATATTACATAATTTTATAAGAGTATTAACAATCAACTTTTAAACACCATATATTTGAGTAAAAATTTTAAGAACTTATACAAACTAAAAATTAAGATAGTTTTAACACAAGATTCAAAATCTTTATGAATTTTTAAGAATTAAAAATAACGAATAATATTATAATGATTTACTAGTTCAATTAATTAATAACGTTTGATTCCTATTCAAATAAAAACTCCTCAAATTTAATTAATTATTTATTACACATAATTAATTCAGGTTCCTAATGTTATGTCCACAAATTATACGTGGGATTTGATTTAACACTCAACGAATAAACAATTATTCAATACTTCAGGATATTAATATCTCATGTTTATTAGTATTTTTGCGCTTTGACTTGTTGAGGATATTAACTTGTTTGTTTAATAATCCAATATTTCCATTTAGTATTTTAAATCACTAATATAATTTCAATAACATTTATAGGCGACGGAAACTTTTTCATATTCTTAGTGAGTTATTAGTAATAGAAATAAAGATTCAGCCTAAAGTAAAATACCATAAATATAATTAATGCTTATGAATTTATTTAATTGCTTTATTCTAATTCGAATAACACTTCAATTTTACGTTTTAAAATATTCTAATAATTTACCTATCTCGCCTTAGAATGCGCCGCTTGAGCGTAAAGGGTTGATAAAAGCATTATATTATACTATTATATATATAATTAAACGCTAAGAAATCATTTTCCCTAAACAACCAAGGGAGAAACATCCACGATACCAGTCAAAGAACCCCCCTCACCATCTGTCCCTTCCTCTGGCAACAACCATCAGAGTCGAAGATTAAATTCACGCCAATTATGAACTCCTCATTAATTCCCGGGTCGTGAAGGATGGAAGGGGGGCTGTCACCGAAGCGTGGAGGTGCCCGTTTGCCTCGCTCTATTTTCTTTCATTTTACGGGGTCAGAGCATCCTTAATGCGAGTCGGACGGGAAACGAAGGCCATGAACAAAGAGGGTATCGACGATATCGAGGCGGGAAAGCAAGCCCTCTTTACAAGCGGAAGACCGAAGAAACGACGACGAAGGCTCTGTCTCACGCTCGCTGCATCGCCAACGACTCTTTTCCTGAACCTCGTTTCCTCCCCTCCCCCCTCGCCTCGCCTCCTGAGGAACTTGTCGCAAATCCCTTTTGGACGAAGAGAACGGGACTGCCCTCGAACCATCGCCCACCTTTGTTTCTCTTTCTCTGTGGATTTAGCCTAGTCGAGTGGGAGAGAGCTCTTTTTCTCTCTCTACGGGAGAATACCTCTCGAGATATAAGCGTTTCCTTTCGTTCTTCCTTATTTCAAGCGTCGCCGTTCGAACCCCCGGGAAAAAGGACTACCGTGGATTTACTTCGATAACAGAGATACGCCGAGGAACTCGCAATGGCGGACCAGGCTCGCCCGTTCGGCCAAGAAAGGGGTGAACGCAAGGAATGGACGGGCAAACGGGTCGGCTTCGGTCAACTGGAACTTTTCTTCAAGAACAGAAGCGGCTTGATTTGGTATTCGAGCGCCCCTTTGTCAGATTTCGATTAACATCCTTATTGACCTGGCGAAAGCGAGCGAATTTCATTTCAACTAATTGGCCAAGATGTGTTAAGAGCATCCAAAAAAAATCAATTACCGAATGGCACAAAATCCACCATTTTATTGTGGGCCAATTAAATAATCTTACACTTTTATGAAAAGTATAATTATGATATGAAACTTTGAAAATAATTATTGGCTACTTATGAGCACTCCTAAGTTTTGCAATATCAAAATTTTCTTCACATGAATATTAGAGTATTAAAAAAAAATATCCCAATAATTCCTCTGCTAGATTTCCATTTTAATTAACAATCGTTAATTTCATCGTCTATTATTTTAAACACGTATGATAATATATACACTACCCAGACTGTATTTAAGGTTTAACGTACTTGTACTTATACCAGTCCGAGGTTTCTTAATTATTTGAGTAAAAATGTCGCTCTAAATAGCTCGCGGAAACAGAAGCGTGCAAAAGAGGACAGCCGTGGCTTTAAAGCTTGCTGTATAAGGAATAGAATCGTTTCACTATTGTTCTTTTGTACTTCCTTTCGTTCACTTAATTACTGCTGTGTGGAACAACATTCTAAGCAAATTTCACGTAGCATCCGCAAAATAAGAGGCTTTCGAGGGATAACAGGAAACAGGTTAAGCACACCGAGACTTTGCCCCTTTCTTCCCCGTGTACGGTTGTCTAAACTTGAACTGGAAATGATTATTCATGAATGCTTTTGATAAGAAAAACTCGAGACACTTGGAATAGAAACGAGAAAATAAAGCGAAGGCGTAAGTAATGTTACTTTAGTTCTCGTGAAATTAAGGATTAAAGCCGGGAAAAGAAAGAAATAATTTTCAAATTTCAATTTTTAGAATCTAATTAAACTTGACCAAAACGACAAAGAAAATAATGGTCTAAAACCAGACTCAATATTATATAACTTAAGCAGTAAGCGGTGTATACTATAAATCTTGATAAACACTTGTAATGGTATTAGTGATACTTATGTACAGGGTGTCCCAGAACTCCTGTAGGAGCCGGAAATGGGGGGTAGCTGAGACGATTCTGAACAACAATTTCCTTTGCATTATATACCTAGTGGTGATTATATATAATAATCGGTAATTATACAAAATCACCAGGTTAATCATATTTACCGTAACATATATATCTATTATATAAAAGTAAGTAATATAAGATACCATATCTACTGAATTTGACTGCAGTGTAATAACGATCACGCTACCACCTTAAATAAATAAATTGAAAATAGATACTTATTTCGACTCATTTTATGTAACGCGTCTATTATTATCAGCAATAAGATCTCTAAAAATTTTGCTCGCCAACGCGAAATAAAAAAAGAAAGGAAGGAGGGAAATACGAGTGGGAGAGAGACGTATCCATCAGTTCTCATGAAAAATTTCCGACAGCTGCGCAAATACGTTACGAGATCGCACTCCATCCCCGGTCATTATGTAATGGTGAAATAAAATCGAACAGCCAACTCGATATCAGAAGGCAACGATGAAAGGTGTAATACGACGCTTATTACTTCGCGCAAACAGAATTAAATTACGCTCGATCATGGCGAGGGGTCCCCGTTGCTTTTATTTCCTTCACACCCGTCAAACTTCCCTCCCCCGAACGACGAGAAGGTCTTAATCACATTTGCCCGAAGATACTGCGTTTCCTTTCTTCGAGCGAAATTTCAGAACGCGTCGCGAACCATTCGGTCGTAAAACGAGAGGTATAAATAATGCAACAACCTAGCTTGTTTCGTTGAGAAAATTTCTTTTTATTAACACGAGGGAAGATAAATAATTTCGTGTCTTGATTGATAAAGGATGTTAAATCAAATTAATAAGGTAAATGCTTAAACACCTTGGCTGACAAGCTGAACCAACTGGAATTTATTATTTTTATTATTTATAATTGTAAGCATCCATCGCTTCGTATTTCTGGTTAAAGAATTTCTAATAATGGATTTTTGGTAATGAATTTCTATGGAAATTGTTAAAATTTTTTATTTATTATGAAATAATAGTAATATTATGACTACCATTCTTTCTATTTCAAAAAATGGTATTATTAATTTTGATATAAGTAAGGAACATTTATTCTCCTGGAAATTAAAAAAGATTCGAGTTTAATAGGAACATTGATTCTGCATTGAAAAAATTAAAGCTACATGTTTATTTTTCGTCATTTATTTAACTAATTTTAATTGAATATGACGCTTTCACAAATTGTCAAAGCTAACAAACTTAAAGTAGAACATAAAAGAAACATAATTTAAAAGTTAAAAAGCTCCTTTAATTTGACAATGTAAAAAACTTTAATATTTTTATTTTCCTTAATAACTCTACCAATTGAAATGCTGGATTAACGTAATTGTATTAAAGTTGTATAAAAATATTAAGATTAAAATGATCTAATTTTCCCTGCATATTAGTTTTCAATACAAACTGAAGGCAAAAATGATAGAAAAACAATTGTTTTTGATTTAGTGAAAAAAAATCATTACATTCATTTTGAAATATATAAAAGTGTATTTATTATGAAATACACATTGTAAAAAATAAGAAACAATAAAAAAGAAATTGATTATAATAGAATAAGAGTCGAGAATAGATATTTTCGTGAGCCAGGAAAGGGTTAATCGATAGTTTTAATGGAAATTATATCAGCAAGTAACAGGATTCTTGCAACGTTATCGTGGAGTTCACTTGTCGGTGTTCTTAAGTTGAAATTGCGAGGTCGCAATACCGTGGCGAAGTTTTTAAAAGGATTCAGGCCAGAGGAAACACAATTCTTTACGAGTCCGATCCACGGACTCGTACAGAGTTAGGTACTTAAGTCCCGTCTCCATCGAGGTATCCGAGGTTAAAGGGATTTCAATAAAAACAGGAAACAGGCCAAGGACTTTTTCGCTGATCGGATAAAGTCGTCCACATCGTTTACTCGAATCCCGGCATATGCTTTCTTGAAAACGAGTTTCCAAGTAACCGACCGAGAAATTTTATGGACCCAAGCCAAATGGAATGACCGCATCGGTTGTGGAACAATGTTCCGCAATGTTTGTGAACCGTAACATGCACAAATCATGCGGAATATTCTTTCTTTTTATACATGTAGATTGTTTTTTCAAAACAATCGTTGACGGTTTTGACAAACCGTCAAAATTAGAACTATCATTTTTTTACTCCAAAGTAACGACCGGAAGGCAATTAATCGACTTTCAATATTATGGATCGTTGACTGAAAAGCAGTTGATAAATCTTCGGTTATTATTTTTTCGTTCATAACACTGTGCTACGTCGAAAAATAAATTGAAAGTAAGAAATTACACTCCCAAAATTTAAATTATTTTCAAATTAAAAAGTGGTAGAGTAATATTACTAATTAATTACTTAATTTATAACTTAATAATATTACTAGCTTGTTTTTGTACAGGAAATATTTTGAAACATATGTAAAATAAATAAAAATGTAGACCTTTCATATTTCTTGAATGTTGTTTATATATTTGAAATTAAAAAATTTCAAAATTATAAAATATAACACTAGGCATAACTCCTAGTAACTTATGAGTAACAGGAGAGTGGTGGAAATTCCTGCCCCTCAGCCCTGCACCATTACATTTGCAAAAATTTGAATTCAATTTCAGCGTATCTGAAATAAGATTCAGGAAGATTGAACGCGTCGATTAAACTCTGTATGAACGTCATAAAACTATCAGAAAACGATCGATAGAGATTTCACCTTTTGAAAGAAATTTAAAAAGAAGAATTTCATTCGAGTAGACTTAAAAAGTCTTCGACTGAGAGCGACGAACTTTGAAAAGAAACAGAGAGGAAGGAAAGGAAAAAAGATACAATTGGCGAGAATGAATTTGTAAGAAAAGGAAAAAAAAAGCACGGGACCAGAGATGAAACGAAAGTAATTCTTCGGGGCTGTTCGTCAGCTCGCATTGAACATAGTGTCGACCGACCCTATCGAATGAAATACGTACATAAAACGAAGGCGACGTAGAGGAAAGGTCGAGGAAAAGAAAAATACTGTCCGCCTCGATGGGAATCCGCTGCACGTAGCAGAGGGAACGAGGCACAAAAGAGGATTGCGGCGATTTCGATACGAGCACAAAGACGAATTTTCGAGCTTGTCGCTCGAAAGAGCGCGGAGGAAGCTTTCTAAAGGCTGATCGAACGTGCCGGCAAGAAATAGTTGGAAAATTATCATGAAAGCTATACTCGTGTTCAAACTTTATTGTATTTTATAATAAATACAGGATCGACCATTTAAATGCGGACACCTATAAATACCTTCGTTATTATGTATTACGATGTTTCATTAATTATTGTGCAAAATGAAAATACTCTTGAAATTGTACACCTTTGTCCTGAGGACTTTATAAATGATGAAAATACTTAGATATTTAATACTTTACCTTTTATACGGAATTAACTGAAAATTGTATTAGTTGGTACTCTTACTTTCAAGGAATAGTATTTATTTTCACAAAAATATCTAATGCAAGCATTTTTAATTGGGTATAAAAAGTATAAAAAGACATTTTTTACAAAGTGTTGGTTAATTGTATTTTTTTAATATCATAAATTATTGAGTTATTTTGAAATTTATTAAGAATGTCCTGGAGGTATAATCTAAAACAAAAATGCATTAAGAATTTGAATTTTAGTCTTATTCCAACTATTAGAAATGTATTTTTCACAATCCGGTTATGTATTAACAGACAACTGAAAAATGAAAACTAATCATGTTTGATACGATTTTGATCAATTTTTAATTCGATCGAGTGATAGCATGAAATGAGATCGAACGTGACAAGAAAGGCAAGAAAATTTGTGGGAGAAGAAAGACTGCTGTCGTTTGGAAATGTAGCCAAGCTACGTGGAAAACCTAAAATAAGAAAAAACGAAGAGAGGATTTGTAGATTCTACCTTGAAAAGAAAATACAAAGCCGCCCTCCCTTGACCGACCAACAAGTCTGACCAAGGCTATCGTTGACGCTATTGATTCACTCTTTCCAATTCTCGAATTGAATGTTCGATTCTCCAACTCGAGATTCTGACAATCGATTATTCCATTGTATTCCAGTTTCAGAAATAAATTGATATATTTAAAGAAACTCAAGCGAATTAACGAATAATGAGATAAGTTAAAGAATTTAAAGGGAGATATGTTACATTTTTACTTCAAAAGGAAACAATTTTATAGGTGTAATTTTATTCTTCTTTTCTGTATAAATGAATGTTGAAATTGCATTGAAAGCAAAAACAAAAGAAATGTAACGAAACACATATTTTAAAGAACTTATGAATTATACAATTTTTTATAGCTTTTATAAAAGATAAATGAATTTATCAACTAACTTCCTGAAAAATAAAGTCAGCGAACCGACAGTAACATGAATTGTATAAAATAATTTAAATTATCAAAATTGAACTCTCTATCAATTTTATGACTAACAAAATAATTAAACATGAAATTTAATGACATAGTTATATCGCCATTCTTAATTATATAAGCGTCAAAGTGTTAAAAAGGTGTTACCCTTCGTTTCCCAACATTTGAAAATTCAAACTTCCTAAATTGAAAAAAGGGAAGTATCCAGAAACATAAAAGATATTACTATTTTGTCTTAATTTCGGTCCAACAATCACAAAGTAGAAGACTCTCAACAAAAGCGGAGCATTCCTCTCGAAATTCACCCTCGACTCATCCCCAGCGAATCGCACGAAAATACATAACTCGGTTGTACAATATTATGTAATACACAAACCCTTAAGAAGCTTCGAGTTCGATGGCTGGATGCTCGTAGTTACGCGTCGAGAGGCTTTGACAAACGAAAAAGCTGGGTGGTACTCGCGACAAGTTGAGCGTTCCGTCGAAAGCCCCCGTCGAGGGGGATGAGAATTTTTTAAACGGGGTTCTGGCGCAGGGTTTTAGGTAATTACCGGGGTAAAGGATGAAATTTGAAACCTGACAGGGCTGTTTTCGAGCGATCGGCGCGGAAAAGGGGCTGAATTACGCGTATCCATACTCACAAGTGGTCCTGCCGCTTGAACGCCTTGCCGCACATCGTGCACACGTATTTCCTCTCGTCGCTGTGCGTCAGCTTGTGCTTCGTGAGCGCCGATGCGTTGTTGAACACCTTTCCGCAGACCTGCGAACAGAAATTCGACGTGTCAATCACGGCGCTCCGATCTTGATAAACAACGATCGGTAAATTAATCGATAAATCACGTTTTGCTCGATCTCATCCTAAACAGGTTACAAAGTGTGATCAAAAAAAGATCGGATTGTGGTTGTACATTGTCTCGTTGTTGTACAACAGTCATTTTTGTTAGAACTTGTACAGGCCTGCTGTACAATTGTTGCAACCGCGAGAACGAGGGAGTTGGAAGAGCAGCGCATGTGCATGAAATTTTGTTTTTGGAGTTTTTCGTCAAAAACAAAAAACTGTTTCAGTTGCTAGTGTATTTCTTCTGAACCTGGTTTACATTTTTTGCATTGCCTTTATAGTATTTTTCGAAGCTAGAGAATTGTAGGTTTAGCCAATCAGTAAAAAGTAAATTTTTCGTGGTGGCGGGGTGATCGGAACGGTACAACGTCGCAGGTACTGATCAAGGAACGAGTTTACCTGTCGTCTAAATGGGTATTTGCGAACTATATCGGCGGCTCCAGAGCCATAAACCTGGTGTTGTGAACAATTTAAGGTATTCGGCTACGCGACAGAAATAATATTGTTATACCAACAGTCTGGTCTCTTTTTGATCACAGCTTGTATAGTCGAGCGTAAACGTTCGATCGATGGCGTCGAATCTCGATTTCGTTCGATTAATGAAGCGAATTGCGGGTGTTTTCATCGAACGGCCAGTAAAACTGCGACTCCCAACGAATTAGGCGTAACGACTACCAATCGAGCCCCATGATTTTAATACACGACGGCAATCGCGCCACGCGTTACACCCAAGTGTTCGCAATTCTACGGGGTCTCGGTGGCGCATTCCAAACGGTTCATTACGAGCAGTCGAAACGGGACGAGGCTGGACACGGTTTTCAATTACCACGTGTAACCGTCGTAAAGCCGGCCCGAACGCTTGTTTTACGACGGACATTAGAATGTCGATAAAGATACCATTGCACCATAGCGAACACGCCGCTGAACTTCCGTGTTCCTCGTTACCATCGATCAGGGTGGTCTACCGGTTCCCTGTTATTGCGACGTTCGTTTTATTTTCTTCGATACGAACGTTCGTGGATACGTGTGTCACATCGAATACAGAAAATTTGATGTAATTTAATGATATAACGGTACTGCAAAACAGCACTTGTGTATATTTTGAATTTTAAACGACTGCATAAACATTTTATGAGTATCGTTAATACAAAATGACTTGTTAGATTTGCAAAACTGTTAAATTTTGAGAACTCAATCGATTTGCAGATAAAAACGAACTGTTTTGGAAGCGTATAATTAGAGCAGCCCTGAACACTTCGAGAATGTTCCCGACGTTCCTTGCTCTCCCAACTCAAGGTACACATGTTGTGTGTAAATATAGGTCACCGAAACGGATAATTCGGTTATTGCTACGGTTACTGTTACTATTATTATTGAAAGAGATTTTGACTACGATTGACGAGGTACGGTCCCGCGGGTTTTCTTTGAATAAACTGGACATTCGATCACAAGCGAGTTTTACATTAAACGCTCAAATCCAGTTGTAAAATTAAATGAACCTTCTACTACAGTTTATTAAAAAGGTGAATTACAGGAGCACGGAAGCGACAACCCGAGTGCAAAACAGTTACTTGGTTCAGGGCTGTCGCACGACTAACTAAAAACGGACTCGTGGCTTATGGCCCAGCCTGAGCCTACATCAAGGAGAGAAAATTACAAAAATTCAAAATACATATCGATTCTGAATACTTATCACTAATTATTTTAGAATGTGAAAAATCTGGCATAATTTAATGACATAAATTTTTAATGTTACCAAAGTTACTTTTGATTCTTGATTGAATTGTATGAAAAAAGAAAAAAAATATTTGCAGAACTACTGATATTTATTTCAAGACAGCAAAACCTATTCGATAGGGAAAAACGAGAAAGATGGAAAATGTTTCAAGGATAGGGTTAATTTTATCAGGAACGCCGCTCGTTCCTCCCCAAAATTTGAGCAGTGGAATTTCACACGATATTCGGTGACGGCAAATTCGTCGTTAATTCCGGCTATTCTTGCACGGTCGTGGGACTTTCAAATGGAACAGCGTCCATACACGAGCGGGGAACCCCCGTCCTTTGGCTTCCTGAAATAGTTCCTAAAATAGTGCACGCCCCTGCGCGAGTAATAAACCCAATTCCACATACTTAACAGGCATACCACCCTACAAGACACCCTCGACCGTGTCTTCGACATGGCTGTTGTTAACGCGTGAAATGTCATCGCAGCTTCTAAAGTTAATTAAGAATTTTGTCGAACAACTGTTGCCACTGGGGGCTAAAACCAGTTATGATATCGGTTTTAATATATCAATTTTAGCTAAATATTTGTTATAACTGTATTACCTCTATGAAACAGAATTTGATTATTTTGATTTGGTTGCCTGGAGGTATAATTAATATACACTACAGAAATAACTAATCATGAAACTGTAATTTGTAATTACACGGCGATACGAATGTCGAAAATTTTAGCAGAGTTGAAATATTTTGGTAACGAGAAGAATGTTTAAGAATCGTTATAGTTTGTTTACTGTTTACTCTTATCGATGGAAATCCAACATTTTATTAGAAATCATTTTTAAAATATCTTCACTGAACCTACTTCCATCGAAACATATTAGGTATTCTATTTAAAAAATTCTATAGAATTCCCCTGCAGCATAATTTAAATAATTTCTACACAAGTTATAAAGTTCTATGAATACTATTGAAATTAAAATTCAGAACATTAAACTGCGGCAGTGGAATTAAATAAAAACAATCGTTAAAACCCCCAGCACGTTGCAGCATAGACATGAAATATTAGTAATTAATTGATCAACCATTTACGTTAATATCTGCTATTAAATTAAATATGAAACGATAGAAAACACGGATCTTCTATTGGAAAACTGATCGATCCACAAATCACTGAAAAGCTACTCGGAGTTCGAGCAGACCAGCTAGAGGCACGTTCGTTTCTTCGAAGCACGTGGACGAATCAGAAAGTCATAACGCACGGTGAACCCGTCCGGAGAATCGTATCGGAACGCGTCGTTAAGTCAAAATTAATTTCCAATGCAGCTGCGGCGAACACGCGGCGCGATTCTCAGCTCCATTATCGAAAAAGTTCTTTGCTCGCTTTTTGTTTCGCCGTTACCCCCGACACGACTCAGAAACTCGCGTCGAAAAGCAGCTTCGAGGATGACGCGAGTCGCGATCGACCATTCGTCTACAGAAATTTCCTTCGCGCTTCGGCTATGAAAATCGTGAACAACTTTATTCGCCGTGCCGACAACTTCCGTTTTTCTAATGGAACAGAAAGAAAAATAAACTGTCGAGAATTTTCTTTTTCTTTTTATAATTCTCTACTATAAAAATAATAAATACAACATTTAACCCTTTGATATAAAAAAGGTGCTTTGTATGTCATTGTACACACTGTTGTTTAATTTGTTATTTTAACACTTTGAGTGCCACGTTGCAGCTACTAAAAATTCCATTTATTCTATTTCCACAATATTTTGTTATTTCTACTATCTATAATTTTTTATATTTAATGGGAAAATTTTCAACCAAATAAATGAAAGAATTCCTAATAATATGGACGATGGTTTGTAATGGAAATTCAAGTGTCACCCATATGTGGGTGGTGCGGCGGTCAAGGTTTTAATTATTCCTGGTTATTTTAATTATTGGCATTGAATGATAATATTTTCTTATGACCGGTGTTTAGAAATGTGTGAATATTATGTTCCATTTTAAACTTAAATAAATATTAAGTGGAACGATAAATGGTACATTAAAAGAATTGAGAATGTAAATTTATACGTTTTCTAGGGAAATTTGCAGGAATATGTTTTTATAACTTTTAAGTCCTGAACCCAAATAAGAACACTAATTTTGAAATAAATTCAGAAAATCTAGTCTTTTAAACGGGAATAAATTTAAGTCACCATTCGTCTACTGTATCTACTTTATAAAGGAGATACTATTTTAAAATTTTTATGATACGCACATAAATTTCAAACTTAAACGTTTCAGATTTAATTAAAATTTCCTAGAGACACAACCATAAAACTCTCTCGAAAACGGTTAATTTTTACGCAAGTTAGCGTTGTATTATCTGATTCGTTACGACCAGAATTCCATGAAAATTCCTAAACAAAGCACCAAATATTATAATTCCATGCATTTCACGCAGAATCACAATTTAAGAACGGCTATTAAGGTCACCTCCAAATTTAAATAAACCACCGTCGCGGCCTCTTATCAAAAAGCAAAAGTTTATTATTCGAGATAAAACAAAAAACTACGTCACTTCACTAAAAAAGGGGGAAAAAACGTGTAGCTTCCGTTTTCCATCTTTTTTTTTTTTGTCTCTCGCACCAGTGAAATCTAGGTTAATCGGAAGGAAAGTTAACCGCAATCCGTGCTATCCAACTTTTTAATCTTAATTAAAGTACTGCTTGTCAGATCTTTTGTATCGTAATTAAAAAAAAAAGTTACTTCCCGGCGAATACTCCTTTATTTTCCTGAACGAAACATTTCTCATCCGATACGCATAGACGACTTACAATATTAGTGACCGAATTAAAACGATAAAGTTCTTCTACGAGTTTTGCATTATAAAATCGTGCGAGAACTCTGAAACTTTCTGTGCTTTTAATCCAATGAAATTTCAAGCCTTTAATCACAAGTAGATTATGTAGTAAATAATTACGATTGGGTCCAATTTTCGTCTCGTAACTTGTAATTTGAAAAAACCTAATAAACTGCATAAAATTGATAAATCATGTTATTAATTATACGTCGTACTTCTAATAAGAAATTATTAAAGAAAGAAAAACAATTTTGAGCAATATTATCCTTTACTATTAAAACTGAATTCCGCCCTCGTCAACAAATTTTGTTGAACAAATGAAGGTCGGTCGTCTGGTAGCCGGCCGCGGTTATTCAGAAAATCGTACTTTCGGCGTCTAAGCAGAAAATCTAATTTGGCCGGCTTAACCGGTAAGAAGCTGCAGGTACACAAGCACGAAGTGCAGGGGAGTTTCAATTTACGTAGCAAAGGTCCAGGCAAGGGTGGTACGAGAGCAAGAAGAACGGTTCCCGGCGTGCCGTTTAGTCCTTTGGCCATCATCATCTTCGTGCCAAAACCCGTATCTCTTCCAGTCCCGCTAACGGTTCTTCCTCGAGAGCTAAACAAACATCATTACTCGTGGCCTTTCTGGATCCGAATGCCACCACCGTCAGCCCGACCATCTTCCATCCCGTTCCTTCTCTTCCCAACGCCCCGTTCCCAGCACTGCCGCAGTTAACCTGCACACGTCCGTGACTCTCGTGTCTGTGCTACCAAACCCGCCAATGTACACCGAGCAATGCCGCTGCTGAATACGTAATCCGTCGGTGGTAACATTGATACTTCGTTAGGGGTGAAGCTTCGTCGGCCGGGGGAGGAGGACCGATGGATGAAGTTAGACGATGGCACGGGAGAAGCATGGTGGCCTGAGAGCCCACCACCACCACCGCCGCTGTCTGCTGGTCGATTCGGTTAACGTTTGTTCTCGCCATCCACGCCGCTCCTCTCCGCTCAGGGAAATGAGGAAATGCTGGGCTTTCGGGCCCCTCTGGGAGATGTACGGGTGTCGAGTATATACGTACGCTTCGGGGGGAATTTGTTTCCTTTTTTTCTGCTTGTAGAGCCGTGTTGATTTTCTCTGTTCGTGAATGGCCCGTCCTTGCGAACGAATTGTATATCACGAGGGTTCTTTAACTGATTTTTAATCGTATCAGTTAATTGTTTGATCGTTTGAAAAGCTACGAAGAAGCAGCTGAGAGTTATTCAAAAATAAAAGTTTATTTTTAACCTCTTTGAACTATAATATAGTGGTCATTTGAAAACCATTTTGAAATGATAATCAAATTTGAAAGTACACATTGTAAATTAATTTTGATGCACAAAATTATATTAAGGAGACAAGGTTAATAAACTCGTGTGCTGATTAACTCTTCATAAACTTTAATTAAACATTTAACTATTTAATTTTGAATTATAACAAGATGTTGAATATCAAATTATTGCTTGTGTGTTGTATGACTAAACAATTTGACAAAAAGGAATGACGTGTATGACACCGAAGATTTTAAAGTATAACTTTATCTCTGCTTGACCAGAGATCAAAAAAGAAACCTCGAAAGGGTGGTTCGTTAATTTAATGTAAAAAAAATATACTTAATATAATTTTAAATAAACTTAAAAAGGCTTTACTTTGTTTAAAAAGAATAGACAAGCGGTATCAATATATCATAAGGCATTAACTAATTTTAAAATAAAAATGGAGCCAGTCCTTTACAAATAAAAAGTTTCATACGAAATTTTATTAAACTGTTCGAAAAATTATAACCTGGTACATCCACTATATCAAAATGATACCACTGAATTCAAACGGGTTAAAAAGGAAAAGTAAAACGCTATGGTCAATCTAAAAAAAAGCCCGAAACATCAGCCCCCAAGTTTGAAAGCAGCCTCGTCCGCCGAGTCCGGAGGGAAAATTCCCGAAACAAAAAGCAAACAAAAACGAGAAAATCAATTCATCCCCCTCTACCCCGAAAACATCGGTGCATCCCTCGGTTCCCTCACAGGAGTTTACCTCGTTAATCCCACCCCCCGCGGCGAAAAGCAGCCGGGTTGATTCATGTTTAAAACGCGTCCGTACTCTATCCGGTTAACGTTTGTTCCGGCTAACCACGTTCGTCTCGACGGAAGAGAGAGAGAGAGGGGAAGTTCCCTCGAAGGGGCCAGACGGTCGTTGAAAACGGTGGTAGGGAATGCAATTTGTTGCTTCCGGCCAGGCGAAGTCCTTTAAAGAAGTGCATCTTATTACCAGCAGCCAGCAGGCAGACGAGAAACTCGCGCCCCCGTAAATAATGAGGGAAAACCAGCCCCGGCGAGGCGAACGGAACGCTCGCTGCCTGCTGCCCGGCTACATAAAAGTGAACCAACGTCGTCACACTGCTTGTTGGAATATTATTCGCGATGCTGCCAGACGACGATATACGCGCGTCGTAGCCGAGGAAAAGGAGCACGCGAACGTCGCGACGCTACTTGAAGCTCTTTCATTGTGAACGAACAAGAATCGTGTGAAGTCACTCTTGTGTGCGCTCGCCGACCAGCGATCCGAGTTTGTTTTCGACCAAGAATTACGGAATTATCGAAGCGAGGACACGATCTTTATAGATGAGCTGCGCGAAATGGAGTTATTGCTTTTCGTTGACCGACTGATTTTTCCAAAAGTTTTCGGGCGATAAAATTCAGGAGAATTTTATTTCTGTTTAACTCGTTCATCGTCGTACTAAAGTTAATGAAAGTTTTATTAGTTAGTAGTTTAGTTTTAATTAAATCTATTACTCGTTTTTAATTAAATGAATGGAAGAACTCTTTATGTGTTGAATAGTTTCAGAAACTTAATTGCAGGTAAATAATCCAGAAATATAGAATATGCTTTGGAAATGTCTGTTATACAAATTTTGACTGTTCGCCCTCGAACTGTTCTGGGGTAAGTATCAAGCGGTTCATCATGGTCCTCTTGCCAGAAGGTTCGTCACCTTCTTCAGTCCGTGACCAAATCCTTCGAGAACACCCTTATCGCTCTCCACACGCCACGCAGCACCATGACTTCGGGTCATCGCCCACGGGGCACATGATTTTCGGTGACCACCAAAGGAAGAGTGATTGAACCTTCTAATCATAACATCCGCGACCCTTCAAATTCGATTCAAATATCGAACCTTCCGTGAATCAACCGCCTGATCAAAACTGCTCGACAAAACGTGCCCCCGGACTCATCTCGAATGAATCACGGACACAAAAGAGAGACCCTTAAACCTCGTACCCATGGACTTTTTCCAAATTCGCCTTCAAAACAATATATACATATATTAGACCCTAAAACCCGCGATGGTACTAGGACACGGTCCTAGTTATTGGTTACCACCAATCTCCGATCCAGTGACGGCCATAGGCTGTTGGCATTGGTAACTTAAGATTCTCGCAAGGCAGGTCAACGCCCCTTGGTGCAACGACCTCGACACGTGTGTTACCCTTCCACACAGATTAACGGTACCATGTCAATAAATATAATTATATTAAATTGGTTTATACTGACCCATTCAAGGATCAAGAACACCATATTTCTTAGAAAAGTTATAAGAAATATTCTTGCTTACTGATTTATAAAAACTTAGATTCTTTCCTCGCAATATTATAAAAACTTCTACTGCACTGCAATTTCTTTTTCTACAAACATTAAATAAATACCACATAAGTATCAAAACAATCTCGGTCAGAATTTCCAATAAAAGTCAAAGATCGAAATAACGAGAATGCTCGAAATCACGATTCTTCTAATTATTAAGTAAAAGAAATTACCCATTTTCACATTGTAACACCTTGAATATATACTATATACAATAAGATTACACAAACGATTAAATTAACATTGATATTGACCACAGAAACCAAGTAGAAATCAATCAAAATCACTGCATATCATTAAAAGTATACCATTATTATCATTAAATAAAACGGCAACAGACATCACACAGTGTAATATCATTCATATGCTGGAAGCGGCAGACATTCCCCTTTAAAACGCCGTTAGTTTCAGGTTCGTATGACTTCTGGTTGCCGAGATATCGTCGTTGGAAGTGAGGCATGATTTTGGATATATTACTATCGCCTTCTCGCTCACGCGATTGAACCTCTCGCTTGCACACCGTCACTGACCTATCTCAAGCATGACGTCACGCGGTGGTCAATGACAGACGCTGACTCAGCGTTTTTTCACTACTGCTAGTAGTAGCGTGCGTAGTTCCAAGAAAAAAAGTAGGTCAGTGGGTCGCGCGGGCCGCTTCCGGGTTCCGGACGCCATTCATGGTCCCGCGCGTTTTGAGCGTTGCGATTTAAAGCCTCGTATCTCGTGAACCAATTGAGATATCGACTTGCGGCAAATTGCGTTTTATTCGTCATGATTTGTACTATCGCTTGACAGTAATTAATTTAAAATAAAATTATTGCTTCTAATTCTGTTTTTCTTCTTTGCGAAGTTCTTTCTCTTAAAATATTAACATTTTATTATGAAAACACAAAATTCTTTTAGTCTTATTTTACTTCTGAAATTATCAATATATTAATGTTTATTGAGAATTTCATGATAAAAGTAAACACTTTCTGGAGATTGTATAGGTATATAAATGTTAATTTTTTAATTTAATAGATTATTACATTTATAAAATACTATTACAGAAATGAAGGGGTTATGTGCAATAAAAGACTCATGTAGAGTAGAGGTTACGTAAATAATTATATTCAAAAAACGGCGGAAGAAATATATATATGTCAAGATATTCTCGGTGATGAATACAAGACGGCGCACAATTAGAACCGCCTGAAAAACACGGCGATAGTACGTACATTCATATTTCGAGTATTCGTAGGCATAGCCAAACCTTAATTAGCCGACGTGGCATAAAAGATCTGGGTAAAGAGGAATCCGTTATTTCCCAATATCTGTAGGATGTGAAATTTTCCACGAAGCACAAGAAAAAACAATGCTTCACTTCAACAATACTAATAAGAATAAAAATTTCATATGGTACCATACGGTTGAGATTGCGAACTGTAAATTTATTTACTACCATAATTACAATTTATGTTCCCCTATTAATCGTAACATAAAAATGAACTCTGCCTTAGAAATTTCGTAGTCCAATCCCAATAAAGGTACATCCACCACCAAGAACCAATAAACGTCATAAAATCTTTAAACGCATCCACATATTCCGCCGATAACCGTAGAACACGGTCGTACAATCTAGGGAAGCACCGTGTATCTCGGCTATACCGTCTCGATAAATTCCAATCAACCGTTTCATCGATCAGGCAAACGTTCCTCCCTCTCTTCTCTCGTGTTCCCCCGTTTCTCCACGGAACATCTTCCCGCTAACGTTCCCCGCCGCTTACCGAAAACCATCTAACGTCGAGCAAGGTAGACAGGTGGTAACCTGTCGGCCAATTAATTAACTTAACGACCGGTAAGATCCGCGTGGCGCGTTCGAACGTTCTCTGTAACTCGGAAACGGATCGACCAACGGTCTCCGAAATGCCGAGATATTGCACGGTTATCGGTTGTTCGCGAGGAAGAGTTCGATTTCGAGGGCTCGAATCGCGCCGGGATGATCGTAAGACTCGGAGGTCAACGATTCCTGGAAACCCTTTACGATGTTATCGGATCCGGCGGACGGTCGTTTAGTCTACATAGGTGTGTAACGGACTCGCGGCGAAAACAGAGAACGGAACTACCGGAAGCCGGGGGGGAAGGAATACCATCAGATTTCACCGGGTTCGATCGGTTTGCCGCCATTGTGCCTCGTGTTCCAGGCTTTCAGATTACCGACAATCGACCACCGACACCCGTTACATACCCCCTTGGCCAGAAAGGGATCGATGCAATCGTTCGAATTATCTTGATCGTTCCCCGCCTTGTGATCTTTGTGCGCCACGCTCGAGGATCCGTTACCACATTGTCCCTTGACAATGGACATGGAGGTTACGACGGTATCGTAGCGAGGAGAATTTATATGGTTTCCCGGTGGAAAGCGGGGATCGGTAATTGTGCGACACATCGTGACGTGAAATGCGAGAAGCCATATCGTTTTGAAGGAATCAGGACTTTTAGGGAATTGATGTGTAATATAGAAGACTGTATTACAAAAGGTTTTGCTCATCTCAAACTGTAGACGAGAACTCTAATTAATCTTGAAAGCTCTTCGAACAACAGAAAATTATTTCTTAAGTGTAATAAGAACAACAAATGAAATTTTTCCCTCTGAATAGATTTTTAATCCAGAATGTCCGGCTTTGTGGGTGTATGTTTCAAAAACTAAACACGGGAAAAATTGTTATCCAAATTTACACTGTTAAGAAAAAGAAAATAGATTTTTTGTTTAACTCCTTGCTATCCTTATTAAAACTCAATTTTAAATTTAATTCTAATCGCAATTTATATAGTCAAGGCTTGTCAAGTATGAAATATACATAATGATTTGATATTCTTAATTTGTTTTAACATTGAAACGATACATATAACTGTACCTGACGCACCCGGTAGGAAAATAGAGACATAGGTAATCGATTAAATACGCTTCCCACAAAAATTTACCAAAAAGGTCAATAAATGAAAATCATATAAAGAATTAACTACTTGAGAAACTGCAACGAACCGCTGAGAAGTTCTAGGTTCGAGTGCTCGTTAACGGATCGATAAAAGAAAACAAAAAAGAAACGAAATTTGAAGCAATTAGCGACAGAATCGTGGCGTAATATTCGAAAATACTTCAAAGCATGCCTGTCAATTAAAAAGTATCGAACGACGAGCCGGGGAGCACCGATAATTCCACGGATAAGTAAAGGGGTCGTGATCGAAGTTGTCAGTTTTCAGGATCCCTGTACACAACGAGTAACTATGAATTTCCCGTAAAATTACGGACGGTCGACGTCTCGACGAGGGGCTCGTCCACTTCTCGACGTTGCTTCTACTTCGTGGATCGTGCCGATATCCGAGCTATAATCGAACCGTGGAGGATGAGCTTAATTCGTCGCTAACTCGATACATCGAAGGGGCTTGTCAACAAGTCGGCCAGGCCATCATTTAATTACGTAACAAGGCAGACCGTAATTCGCGACTACCTTGCCACGGGGATAAAGACGGAGATAGCGAATAACAGACAAAGATGAAGCGGAATCTTTCGCGCAAAATTGTGCAGGAATAATCCAGAATATATGAAATATTCAGTCTGAAACTATTTCATATTTTGATTTTTTTTTTCATAGAAATTTGCAATTGCCATACGCATTCAAATATTTTATAGAGGCTTACAATTATTGCACATTTTAATCTTTGAAAGAAATTTAAGAAATATAATAATAATTATTCAAATATAATTTATATCTTTCACGAGTGAATCTTGAAGATTTGCAACAGGTATTTTACACAAAATTTATTTTGACGTTGAATTTAAAGAAATAAATAAATAATTGTAAGCGTATAACCAGGGCCAGCCCTGAGTTCAAGAACATTCCTGATGTTCCTTGCCCCCCACCCCCCCACTAAACGTACATATGTTTGTGTATAATCATTTACATTTGGAAATTTTCTTCAGAATATTTACCAGCAACTCAAAAATATTTAGTTACAAAGTAGTGAACAATATACACTCATAGATAAGATAATATAGTATTGGGAATAATTATTCTATTTAAATTATATTTGAAAGGAAACTTAAGAAAAGAAAAATAAATTAGTTACGTTTTCTTTAAAAAATCACTTGCATTTCTTTCATGTCCCCTTAGAGGGGACAATATGGGGAAAGGGATAAATATGGGGCACCAAGTCCCGCAGTTTTTGAGAATAAATTGGACATTCCATTACAACCAAAGTGAGTTTCATTATTTGGGCCCCTATTTAACTCGAACAAAATTTCAAATAAAAAAAGATTGTCAAATCATTATATTCAATGCAACGGATCAAACTACAGGTCCAAATTGAAAAATTGAGTTGGTACGTTAGAAACAAGAACAAATTTTAATTTTTTCACCGTCGATGATCAAGTAAACAATAAGAGGTATATAACGAAAGGGTTAAACGTTTCCGAAGGAAAAAAAGCCGGCCCCTACGAGTGAATCTCAACGCAATCAGTCTGCTTGCATACGCGAACCAAGAGATATTGCGTTCGTGTGTTACTCAACGAGGCGGCGTGTTCCTCGTGGCCGCTCGAGGATCGTGCAATCTGAATATTCAACAGCTTTTCACGTTACACACTGTCTATGGTGTTGGTGCAATGGCCGTACGTGTGTACACGTATGCACCAGCCGCGACCAGCTTTGGTTGCTGCAAGCTCGCCTGCATAAACAGTCAGCACCGTGTCGATAGAGAAGCTTTGACAGTCGACATACGACAACATTTTCGTCCGATATGGGTCACGCGTGCCACGTGTCTTTCTATCTTGATAAAACTGTACGCGCGATACCATCCATTTTTCGTATTTACAGAATACTTTTTGTATTTGAATCTCTCGAACAGGTAAATATTAGATTTTCGGATTTCATTGTGTGGTGAGTCTGACAGAATTTGATAAAAATATCCGTTTTAACACTAGAACTACCGACGTTCAATCCATGTGAAAATGAAATAGAAAACGAAACAAATAAGAGATGGGACCTGAGTTAGAATACAGAATAATTCTTTATAAATAATTCTTTATAAAAACTTCTTTATATTTTGATAAAAGTGTCTTGATAAATTTTGTAATATAAAATAAAAAACCTGGAACAAGTTATTTTGACTCCTTTGGTAGTTCTAGTGTTTATCTTTCATTAGTATTCATGATATGAAATGGTTGCCGGTTGAAGTAAATTAGTACGTTTCAATCAGTATGTGGCGAAAATTTCATAATAATTATTATAATTTCAGATAAAAAGGAATGTTCGTTTTAATAATTCTAATATACAGAGAAATTTTAATTAATTCCAAGTGTTGCAGTATATAATAATGTTTGTTTATAAATTCTAATTGTAAGTATAATTTCTTAGCAAAGATTGTTAGTAATTTAATACAAAATTTAGAAAGAATGTGATTAATTAATATAAAATACAGAGCTAGCTTGGAAAATTTAATTAGGGGAGCCTTAAAATTAGTACGTACTAAAATAATTAAAATAATGAGTTTAAAATTTCGTATTTTAAATTATAACAGATATTTTTGCTAAAATGTATGCTATCCATTATGGAAATTAATTTTTTCATTTTTCATTTCAGTGTGTTTACAATTTATATCTAATTCGAGACAAGCTATTCATCTACCTTTAATCATTATAATATTAATTAAAAGAACTCTTTCAAATACACTGTGCCATTTATAATTACTTCATAATTAAATGTAATTTATTAATCTTCTTCTTATTCACATATTGTGGTAATTCATAAAATTATTAAATATAAATGAAAAGATATGCCAAGACGGTATATAAAAATCTGAATACTTCGAATTTTATAGTGTCATAATAAATCAATGGCTTCTGTTCGCTCGATATTTTCACACCATAGAGCATATTTAACAATGCACTAATAATTTTGAACGACAGAGTACATCTGACCTTTTATTCGCACATATCATGAAATATTATCATGAATTAATTAATATTTCTAGAAGAATAGCCTTTGTTACGCGAATTGATTGAATTTAACGACGACGTATAGAGCTCGATTGATTAGTGATCTCGTTCGTGTATTTCTCTCGACATTGTTCGCAAATTGACTATATCAATCGTATCGAATGCAGTTAACAAAATAGATTGTATAGCATCGAAGTGGCCTTCAACGTTTGACCCAATTGTTTCACGCTCACGTGTATAAATCTCCAATCACGAAGTATGTATATGGAACTCGACAAGAGCAAAACAACGATAACAAATATTACTTGATTGTTCCCCTTTTTTAAGTCTTTTAATTTTCATCCTACTGTATAACCGAAAATTAATTAATATAGGTATGTATCGAGTTACATTAACAAATATTTATCGAAGTTCAATTCAAACAAATTTTGAAGTGAACATTTAATCATTGATATTTCATAAAACCCTGCAATGTGTTAAGTTTAATAATTGTGTTCACCACTTTTGATATTTTTTTGTTATGGAATTACTTATTAAAAATTACTGTTGCTATGTTTATTATAATTTTTGCAGTTCTCTTAATAGAATTTAATAATATTAGCATATTAAATGTTAAGTTAATTTTATTTTGCAATTTAAGCCATTTACTGAATACCAGAAATAACTGATACAGTATCAACATTAAATAAAATGATCCTTAACCCTTTGAATATTTCCTAATTTCTTTCCACTAAGTTAATATTTACAAACTTTTCGATAACTGTACGTACCATCTCAGAGAATAGAAAGAGATGCACTTTTTACTCACGACAATGATGAAAGGTTAAAATAAAATGAAATGTGAATGAACGTTATTAATACCTGGCATTGCTGTGGTCCCTGTCGGTTGGGCGACGAAGCCTTCGGTCTTGGTTTCCTCACCCCCAACTTTCCAGGATCCCCGCCGCCAGGTCTCGATTCTTCACTGCTACCTGCAAATGCAAAAGAGCGCACAGATCAATGAGCTGTCCAATGTTTTCGTCACGTTTCGTGGCCGACCCACCCCGTGCGCGCCGACCCTACTTTCTGATAAATCGAGACAAAGCTCGAACCGCAAATCGAGCAAGAAACACGTTCTCCCGTTTCCACGATCTTGAGGCTCGCTTCTGATGTTTCGAGATTCTCGATCGACGATTTCTTACGACACCGCGCGAGAAAGCTCGAACATGCCTCGATTTCCTCGCACGACGAGTCGCGCCACGAAGGAAGGAAGCGAGCTTCTCTTCGAGGCCTCGACTCATGGAAGATTGATTACCTAGTTTTTTGCCATCCACCTAGGATATGGTTAATGGTCGATCGGATGGTCGTCAACATTGATCGAGACCTCGAGGAACGATCTACAAGCTCGTCACTCGGTACAGGCTCGAGTATCTCTTGCCATCGTCACTTACGGGTAAAAAATGTCCGCCCTGTTTCGGCCTGATAGAGACCTTTTTCTCGCCTCAGACTCGAATTACCTGGCTCTTGTCCTCGTCAAGATGTTTAAAAGTCTACTTCAGGACATACTGTCCCAAAACAAGGCTTGATTAATGTGATTATTTTTTATTGATATATTCCAGACAGTCCAAAAATATAATAAGGCAAAATGCTAATTTTGTAATCCTAAAAATTCAATGAAACTTGGTACCAATAGTTATTTTTTTGATATCAAAATAAAGATATCGAACGTTACCATCTTGTATACTAGAAAAATATTTTTAAGTGTAAAAAGTAAAAATAAGAAAAATTGTAGAACTATATTTAACTCAGCGTATAAAAACAGAAGATAAAATCGATTGCATTTTTTATCGCCGCAATATTATTTTTTTTTGTACTATAATAAAGCGATCCGACTTAACACGAGAAAATTTGCACGAAGAAAGCGAAGCACAACGCGGACATCTTCAATTATGGCGGAACGTTTCACAAAGAAGAAAACGCACAGGCCCTCTTTGACCGGAGATTGTGCTCGGCAAGGCTCATTTCCGGCCGAGAAAGCAGGTTCGCTGCTTCTCTGATTTACTTTCAACATTCAAGGAGATACGTCTTCTCTCGTCTCACGATCCATCTTTACCTCTTTCTCTCTGGCTGCTGTCGAACCTTTGTTACCGAGCCAACAACACCTGCGACCATCCTTCTTCGCATCTGGCCACCATCCTGTTTCGTCCTTGTTTCATGGCGTATCTAATTAATGATTGTTTCAACGTAGCTAGTCTCTGTCGTGCTTTATTTTCGACTGCAACACAGCTTGCCAGAGAGACTGGCTCGTATAGGATTTAATTAGCAGTGAATTTCCTGCACAGAAGACGAATATCGTCCTTAGAAATTCACAAGGATCTTGCTTAGGGATCAAATTTTCGTTCAACTGTAATGCACGATCGTTTTGTCGAAGTATAATCAACGTTTAAGAGAATGTTGCAGATATTAGAATTTTAACAGAATTTATTTAACAATTTATTAAGTTATAAAAAACACAATTTATTAAGTTACAAAAAAGACTTAGTTATGAGTATTTTAAACAGATTCGTATTTTATAGTACACTTTTCTAAAATGAGGGCTGCAATTTCTAAAAAATCTTACTTCTGTTATAAAAATAAACATTTTTTCTTTTTAACCAATATTAATTTTAAGACTATTTCTGTAAAAATACTAAATTTGACAGACTGAATTATTCTACTTGTGACATTATATTAAGTTAAATACTTTAAATTAGAGACGATAATACAGAAATCGACAGAATCTTTGCACTCGTCTAACATTTGGACTATGAATTTATAGCAAACAAATAAATAAGGATTATATATACTGAGTAGGCAATAAAACCGTTATCTGTTAAGTCTGACAAGACTGATGCTCGTTTCTTCGTTGGGCAAAGAAGATCCTGGTCAAACTTTCCACCCCTGAAATAAAAGATTTTCCATCGAAGCCATCTTAAGTACACCCGGCTCGCCCTCTTCTTATCCCCCCGGTTGAAACTTCTTCCTCTTCTTTCTTTTTTTTTTCCTGCCGCCGTTCCAGAAGTCAACGGAGCACCAGCGACGAGGTAAACAAGTCGCTTTTCATCAGCTTCGACGGACGGGACCGTATTTACCGGAAGTCCCCGTGTACCCGTCCCAGCGGCGCAAACATCGACGAAAGATAAATGTGTATACACCGGGAGGAACTTTAATAATTTTGTCTTTGAGCGTCTTCGCCCCGGAGCGACGACGACGCCCACGACGACGACGACGACGACGACGCGACGTCTCACAACGTCGAATCCACCTAGTCGTTAATAGATTCCTCTTTCGTGGTTTCATCCGGCCGCAATTTAATAAATCAACGACACTGCCTTTGATGCCGTGCATACCGAGTGAATTTGATAAACGACCGCCCCAGGACCAGAGCTGAATTCGCTGTAGATTCTTCCTTCCTCGTCGTATCTTCATCGTTTCGATTGTGTTTCGTTCGAATTAATTTCATTCGATTCTTATAAGCATCGTGGTAAAGTCAAATTTGACCCGGTGGAATTCAATCTTTAGTCGACAGAAACGACAGCATGTTTCCATTCTTGTCCAAAAACAGATCAACAAATAGTGCTACTTATATGTTATATGTATTTCTAGGTACATTGTTGAATTCTGAATTAAATATATACCACTTTTAAGTAAAGGTAGTTACTTTCATTATTTTCCACCCCTTCGCACTTCGTTGTTCCCGCTGCGGCGACATTGAAAAATAAGCTACTACTCTGTTGTCGCCGCTGCAACGACATTTAAAAGAAACAATTTTTAAAATTGTATTCATGTTTTTTTTTAATGACAAAGTAAAGTTTTCAATATTCTGCAGCGAAAATAATCTGGAGTAACTGGTAGCCTATAGTAAAAATGAGTCAGAGTTGTTGATAGATCATTTTAATATTCGCCTGCCACGCTATAGCTACTACAAATTTCATTTAATAATAATTTGGAGCTACAATGAATAATCATCACGTTATTTATAAACAAATGTACGTAATTGCTGCAAATACGCAATCTGCGTTGAAACCGCAGTGAAACGATTAAAGGGTTAAATCATCGCGAGGACACAATTTTCCAGATCTTCCCGGGGCGTAAGCTCGGTGGTCCATGGAGAATCGCGCAAACATAACACCCCCGTGTGATCGTTGATTCAACGTGTGCACGCGCGTGAGCCGGTCGTGTACAAGGTGTCAGTCGCAAGTGGGAACCCGCGAACGGGTTGGCTGGATGCGTTTGTAATTCCATTTACCACGTAAGTGGATGCAGCAATGCGCAGACGGCATGCTTAATAAAGTGTACTTAACCGAGTCGGCCTGGCAACGCGACTTCGTCACGATTGCATTCGCCTCGTCGTTCGTACACGTCCCCCTCTCGGGCGACGGGAGTTTCACCCTTTCGCCTTAAACGCCATGCGTCTCAGAAAGTGAGGCGCCGCGTCGCAACGATGATTGTCACAGCCTTGCATAATTGCATCGTCGATCGCGACGGAAACGCCGCGATCTCCGTACAACCGAATCCGTGCCGTTGTAACAATCCCCCCGGGGGGCCGGAATTTCCGGCGATGCGACAATTTAACCTGCTTGTTCGATCAAAATCTCTCCTGGATTTACGATATTGTCGATGCGAGACGAGGGAGAAAGAACTTTTAACGATTAAAATCCTTCTGCGAGGACCTACTTAATTATTTTACTTGTATAAAACTTTGTAAGTATAAATCTTTGAACACAGAATATTGGTCTGGCGCGGTTTATTTGTTTATAACACAGCCGACGAGCGATCAGGTTGGTAGGGTCGATCATGCTCAAGTATTTTTTTGCAATTGCAATTAGAAGAGCTTTTTTTAGACATCAGATGGTTATTACTGACCAGCATAATTGCCCTCCACCCCCATAAACCGGTCAAAAGTAGAATCCAAGGTACCCCTTGATACCTTTGCAGGTCACCAAGAAGAAGGGCCCCCAATTGCACGTGAGATGGGCGTCGGTGAAAAACGATCAAGGTACCCCACCGATCCTTCAACGTTTCTAATTGGACAACCAGACACTGCCCTGCACTTTCATTTTTATACATATACAGTCACAGATCGGCAACTAAGACAGAAAAAAATCAACTAGTCAAGATAGCAAAAAATACAGTCAAATAGTCTATTCGTTCATTATTGGAAAAATACAGTCCGCTACGAAACATCAAATCACACAAGGTTAATTCGGCGTGTGATAAGTGATACATAACGTCCACTAATATTAGTTGGACAATGTTCACGATCAAATATCGTATACTGGAAATTAATACTCAAAGAAATAGTGTAGGCTTTAGAATATTCAAGCGATACGATACGAGGTACAAAATTAAATTCAAATTGTCCGCGTCTCGGTGATCCGCCATCCGAGAGTTAAACGGTACACGAAACGCGTGGTACATGTTTCCGTCCCGACCCGTTCGCGCGGTACAATCGCGTCGTTAAAAATTGAACAGGACTCGGACGGTGCATTTTAATGGGCCATCCGGGCAGCGCGTCGAGGGAGCGGTTAATTGCTAACAATATTCGACCGCTGTTAACGTAACGTATTCGCGATCGGCAGACGTTGTTTGGTCGGTTACATTTCGTTCCGGTCCCTTCGGGGAGAGACCGGACTCGCTTGTGTGTCTGAGAAAGCATCTCGCTCCTCGGCCGGCTTGCATAATTGCATCGCTAATTCCGCTAGACAAACACACGGCCCTGTGGCTCGGCGTATACTTAACAGGCCATCGAGGACACGGCGATTGTGCAACTATTCAGAAAGCGTTTAATATTCATACGGACCTCGCTTCTGCTGCGATTAGGGGAGCGGGGGTTGTTAGCGGAAGGTGGAGGTCGCAAAAATGAACATCGGTTAACCCTTTGAGGACGAAACGATTCTAAGCTTGACACAGATATGCATGGAATATTGTTCATTTAAAGTAAAACAAGTAATAATTTAGAACAAGTTATTTATTGATTTTATAACAAATACTTGGAATAAAATTTGTTAGATTTAAAGAGACCTGACAGATGAAAATATCATATCACATATACTATAGGTCAGAAGTATTTATTCATTTTATCGCACAATTATAAAGAATACATTTTTGAAATTTACGTGAAATTAACTTAAAATTTGAACTCAAAGTTATTCAAATTATTCGAATATTCAAATATTGAAATTTCTACAGCTTTAAAGGGACATATACAATTAGACGGCACAAAATTAGTCAATCTTGAAGGATGTTTTTTAATAAGAAATAATTATTTTACACCTATGAAATTGTAGATACATTGAAATAATATATTCAGGAAAACAAAACATTTTGTTTATTTAAATTAACTTTAAAATGGCAGAGTTGTCGCACAAAGTTACTTTGATTTGCAACAAAAAAACAATATTGTTATATTTAGAATATATGTAGTTTGAATATGTTGTCGGCGAAAATTTAAAAAATGCAAATTTTTAAAAATGGCATGCATTTAAAGGGAAAAATCGATATATCAGGAATCATTTGTGAACCTTTTCGATAAAAAAATGGTTTTCTTTTCATATTTTTAAAAAACAATCTGCGACATATCGAAGCTAAATAATGTAGTTAATATGTGTACAAAGTTCCAAGTCGATCGTGCACGTCAGTTTGGAAAATGTAGTTTTGAGATAAACGCGTTTAAAGTTTTGACATCTCCAAATCTGAGCGGTGAAACGCAGCGTTCACTTTGCTGTAATTTTTCAATTTTTTCGAATTTTGCTTTGAAATTTTGGGAAAACATTCCACAAATGTAGCTCTATCGTTAAAAAAAAATCGAGTTTTGAATGTCCTAATTGTATAGGCCCCCTTGATTAAAACAGACGATGCGTGATTTATCTTTCTGACGGATTTAATCGTTTCAATGTTAAATGTAAGAGGATTCCGCAAGAAGGTTGACAAACATCGTGAGAGTTGTTGGTACATTTCAGCCTCGTAGAGCAGCGTTGGTCTTAATTATCCAACTCTTCGGGCACTTTACAAGCTATGCAAAACATCGCCGGTCCGTGGTACGTGGTACAATTTTTCATGCGTTCTGCCCCATTAAGTCCGCGACCCACAAAAATGTCAGAACGTTGAAAATGTATCACCGCCCTCGCAGATCCCGTGCCACGGCCAGGATAAATAATGCATGAGAAATAATTGTCGCGGCTCTGTGCCCTCTTTGCGGCAAGCAACCTCATTCGTCGCGCTGAAGTTTGTTTACAAATTCCCGCGTCAAAGGGAACGGTGCAACGAAATTGCCAACATTGACGAATCTAATTTCCGTTTCCCCTTTGTCGCTGTATTTTGTTCTGTATTCGAAACGCTATTGCCTTTCACGCTATTTTTCCCCCTCCGTTTCGTGTCTTGTATTTTTAATGTAACATTATGAAAATTGATTATTCCGTTGCTAGTGGCTGATATCTCGATTCAAGATTCATTAAGAATGTTAACATCTTTTCAATTTAGCTACCGCACAGAATTATCCTGGTATGAAGTAATTATATTTGCCATTTTGTTCTATTTCAGTACTACTTTTTCATATAAATTGCTTAACAGAAGATGACTATAGCCGTTTGTAGTGATATAGAGTTAATAATGAATTAATGATATTGGGTAATAATACATTTCAACTGTATTAATAATTACCATCATTACAATAATGCTGGATTAATCAAATTAATTGCTCTAATTTCTACTTCATATCATTTGTGTAATATTATTTGTGTATATGTATATTTGTGTAATATTACCACATTTATTTCCCTTTTCCACTCCTTATTCTCAAAGAGACATACAAATTTGACTGTAAGGTAAATATTTGTAACCGTATTTAATTAATCAGATCGTACAAAAATATTTTAATGAAGTCATGAAAAAGATTGATTAACAACACATGGCAATAAACCTAATTACAATGATTAATTGATAAAACAATTCTTTATAATACCATTACATAATTATTTCAATTATGTGAAGCCTAATATATAACAAAATCTTGTTCCTCTTCTTTTATCAGACAACAAAATCGAAATCTATCATCGAATTTATTTATCAAATCATAAATTTATAATGAAAAAGAAATTAAGAAACTATTTTTAGCCTAAAAATTGAATGTTTAATCTGTTTAACGATATCAAATATTTGATGTAAATCGAACGGTACTGCAAATAATTTCATTTCGTAAAGAAAAGGATAACGTCACGAACTTGCGTTACAAGCCAATACCGGGATAGGAGTAAAACGGAGCTGGAGATATTCGTAGAGAATAGGTAATTTGGGCCAATAATTACCAGCCGTTGATAATTCCTTGATTGGTAACGGGAATTAGAGGTGGAATCTAATTATCTGGCATTATCGTTAAATCTGATCATTGACGGACAGTGGTTCCCTACCGTGACCTGGTCTTGCCACATTAAATCCCCGAAGCCAAAATCGATTTCAATGCCGGTATAGGCCAGTTACAATATCCATGGGGCTCTCCAAAAGTACGTTTCAGTTCGTAAGCGTTCGTGCGTTGTCCGAGGAAGAAACATCATTTAATTCGAGTGAGAAGATAAGAAAACGGAGAAGATCGATTCCGTTTTGCCCGCTGTTCGATCGATTGAATTTTCGCCCGGGGAATATTGTCACGTTAGACAAACCATGGAACTATAAATATCTGGCTTTCCGAATATCGCTGATATTTACATTTCTCGGATTTGCACAATACGCAGAAGCATAACAATTCGTGTTTATCGACGTATCGAATGGGGAATAACGTTCAACCCGATAAAACAATATTATTGTTACATATTAAAACTCCACCATTCTTTCCTTTTTCAATTCTTCTGCCATAAACAGAAACTTTATCGAAGAAGGTCGTAAAAGAACCAATCTTTTGAACTTTAAACTGTTTAATGACTGATTTTGAAAGTTACAAAATTTGACACAAAAATATTGCGAAATACTATTTAATACACATCAGTTTATAGTTCAAAATATGTGGAAAATTACTATATGAATTTTTCATTAAGCTTTTAATTAATAACTTCTACGAATTTTAATTAGGAAATTTTATAGAAATACAGAATATTTAAAGAAACTATAAATAATAAATGAATGATAGTTAGCTCAAATTAAAATTAAAAATTAAAACTAAACTTAAATTGTACAATTTTGAAAAAATCCATGGATTCAAACAGGGACGTACGTTCTGATTAATACGTTGATTGGCACAGTGAAAACGGACGTGTGTGGTAAGACACACTGAAATTTTAATCATTTAGGATTCTATTAATTAATTTTCAAATTTAACCATTTGAATCGGTATTTTGCATTATTAACTTAATATCAACGATATCCACGGTTTTTTACCTTTTCGTTTATTAATTATTCGATGATACAAAATTTGAGGCATCGGTCAGCAGTCAACACATTAATACAGTTTTATGAATAAATTTTGTATTTTAATTACTCAAAGATTCATGACAGCTGTATCCATGATTGTTGAAAATATTAATACTATAAATAGAGCAATGATAAAATAAAAATACCTTAATATTTAAAATTAAAGTACACTAATATGTCGATTAAAATTAAACAGAATAAATTGTTAAATAACAAGGATTCATAAGTTGGAAAATGAACTTTCTACAGAGAATTTCAAAATAACCGTATAAGTAGAAAGTTTAGAAAATGAAAATCATATAAGGTGAAAAATTTTCACTACAGCGGCGGTCCGCTGACCGAGGCTCGAATAAAGATAAAAAGTAAAGTCTTTGAAGGGAGAAAGTTGATGGAAAGTTGAGGCAAGCACAACCCCTGTAGGAAAGTTACGTGAATACGCATGCAACATTTACAAGAAGCCATAAAAGCCTGAAGTGAACCTTAACGGCTGCATAATGAAAACGATGCACTAAACCGGGTAAAAGTGGTTCCACGAATCCCTTGACCCATTTCCCGGACAGGGAAACACACAGTCTGAAGTGCTTCTTATCGTGGAGATGTAAACAAATATACCTGAAGCGAAACGGCTCCCACCGTTGCGCTGCTCTTTTTAACAATTAAAATCTAACAAACATCCCAGTTTCACGGCTTTTTATATCTTTATACGTTCGTTACTTTATCTTGCAATCAGAAAAGTGGTTCAGCGGGAGTAATAAACGAAATGGCGTTGTTTAAATGTCCTGCAGAAACACAGAAAGAGTTTCAGCCTTCAAAGAAACTCGCCTTGAAAAATGTTCAAAACAATCTCAAAAGCGTTCACAATTTCTCCAGGCGCTAAGTACTTGAAGCGTTTTATTCGTTTAATCAACGCGATTCAAACGTTCGAGGTGTCAAATGTTATTTCAAAACATCAAAAGACACCCCGGATAATTTATATTTGTCAAATTTACCTTCAGAATTTTGATTTTCTAAGTTTTTATAGGCTTGAAATAATTTTCTGCACCCAATTTTATTTACAAAGTAGCATTTTTGTAACAGATATGTTTATATTTAACACTTTGACTGCCACGTCACCTATATGTGGGTGACACTTGAATTTTCATTCAAAACTGTCGCCCATATTATTAGGAATTCTTTCATTTATTTGGTTGAAAATGTTCGCATTAGATAATAAAAATAACAGAATAATGTGGAAGTAGAATATTAAATTTATCAAAAATAAAATTACTATTAAAAGGAATTTTTAGTAGCTGCAACATGGCAGTCCAAGTGTTAATTAATTTCAAAATTACTATTTTCACCCTGATATCGAAAGGGTTACAAACGACGACAATCCTGAAGAAAACTTGAAGAGTTCTACTTTCATACAAAATTACAATCATAATAAATAAGCCAAATTAATTAAAAATATAGAAAAATGTGTATTATAGGGATCAGAGGACGCAGAATACGAAATGACCACGGGAGTACGAAGTTTCTCGACATCGTACGAGCGTGCATCGATCATCTCGGCCATTCCCATTCACGATGCATCTATGCAATTAAAGCTGCAAAAAAGGCACGTGCACGGAACAGGTTCTCGCGAATGTGAATGGATGCACTTGCACGCATACGTGTGCGACTCGAGTGGACTTGAAGCGAGCCATCATTCCGTGCTGCAAATGCACGTCGACGCACACCATCTGCGACGGGATGCCTGTTGCAATAAACGCGAACACAGGATGATCTCGTGTGTGGACACGAAGAATTCTGTACACGGCGTGCATTCCACGCGAGTATCGCGGGAAGAATCTTTCCATTTCGATGCATTAATGTGTTGGTAACCAACGGACCCTGCTCGTCGGTTCTATTCAACGTCCAAACGACCATCTCTCCAGCTTGAGTCAGAGATTTTGCTTTTTAAATTGATACGATTTAA
This sequence comes from Anthidium xuezhongi, assembly GCA_022405125.1. Lineage (NCBI taxonomy): Eukaryota > Metazoa > Arthropoda > Insecta > Hymenoptera > Megachilidae > Anthidium > Anthidium xuezhongi. The sequence continues at coordinate 1,402,065 of CM039640.1, read as the reverse complement.
AAAAAAAATGTATACGAGAGGGTAGGTGTAACTGTTGGAGTCGAATTTTTTGGTAAATAAGGAAACATGAATACACGAGAGAAAATATTCCAATTAATATTTTAATTAATGGAAAATAAATGGTATATCAGTGTTTTTTATTTGACATCATTCAATTTCAAATTTTGTAATAAAATTTAATAATAACTATTATTCTTTGACAAAACATCGGCCGTGTTAATTGTTAGGGGTAGAATAAGTTATCAAAGTGTGGCCACCTATTTTTGCATCATCCTGTACATAAAATTAGAAAATAACTCGACAATTTTTAACGTGAATACACTTTGCACAGAAATTACAAAAGTATTCGGACTTCCAAGTTCTTTCTATGCTATTTTAGATTAATATTAATGTAGGATCGGGACCTCGATGACCCCCTAAAACAGGAACCGTGAGAAAATAATTAGCAGTGGGCGGTGTTGATCCAGGGAGTAACGTGGCCGGCTACAACCCTGTGAAACCCCGGGTTCGATTCCCGTCGAGTAAAAGTCCGCTTTTTCCACGAATTCCCACATGAATCTAAAATTTCAAAAGTCTATAAAAAATTCAGAAATTTCCTACCAATATCCGCCACATCATAATTTATTTCCACAAACGCAGAAAAAATTAAGTTGAACATCTTCTTAACGATCCTTTTGTAGAATTTGTTCAGCATTCAACACGTTAAAAGTGACAAAATATCGTAAAAAAGTTTATTTGTAAATTAAAAACACTAAACATCGCGGGATCGAACAAACAATTGTGAAAATAAATGAGAAACGATTCGTTGTGCTCGATGGCACTTTTTACCGCCATTATTTCGTGGCCAAAGTTCAGTGCGAAGAAAGGTATTTATAATCCTTGGAACGGAATAAAGGATCGCGGTTGAAGCTATTTCTTTCAGCAACGAGTTAGCGATGCAATTTAAAACTGTTCAGACAGTTCCATTCAGATTCATGTTCTTTGTGATCAAGCGTGAAAACGCATTTTCCGTGTGTTCCTGTATTTATTCCAGCCAACCCTCTTCTTCTTCTCTTTCTTTTTTATTCCACTCCCCCCGCCCTGCCCCCGTTGCCGTTTATTTTTACCACGACCTGGGTTTCTTTTGTAAAGAGCACTTATATTTTTAATTCCCCTTTTACTCCATCGCCCGTTACGCTCGTTTCCCCTTCTTCCTTTTTCCCTTTTTATTACGAAGCTTTGGAGTTTTAATTTTTTATTCACCCACCGGCTGATTCCAAAATACCGGGAACAAAAATCACCAAGTTTCCCCGTTCGAAAGTTCGTCAAGCTTTTTTACGGGCCGTAAAAGTAAGCACGGTACTTTATCGTGGGATAGATCGGGAATGAAATAAAAAGGGAGGATCGGGAAGAAGAAAATGAAACGACTTACTTTTCGGATATTGATGAATTTGGTAGAACGATCGGGGAGGAAATTATTTAATTCTATCGCAGTCGATTCACGAAGAATATTGGACTTCTTATTTTTAATTCAGATGCCATTGTTTTATTTTTAATTTAAAACAATTGATTAAAAAATTGAGGTGTTTTTAACAACTCATTATTTTAATATACTCTCTCTTAAATAACACTGTAATATTTATATTAATAAATAAAAATGAAACCTTTCTCAGTCTCTTTAAATCGCCCATTTAAGAAAATAATTTTGATATGTTTAAAAAATGACTCTGTGAGGAAATTCAATGAAATTCAATCAATTGTAAAAATAGCTCTTTGAAACGATCATTGTAATTGCAAAGGAATTCTATTAATCTACTTCAATAGTCGCGTTCAATAGAAATAGTTCCAAAACCGATGTCACGACGTCACCCGAGCAAATATCCCCCGCGGGGAAAAGTGAGATCTCTCCGGAAATGCATGTCCTCCGGTACAAAGGGTTAAGTTCCACGGAAGCAGAAACGCAACCGTGTATCGAGTTTCGCTCCGGGCAAACTTCCGGGAGCCCGTCGGTTTCGGACAGCGCGGCTGGAAACCGTGTCGGGTCGACAAGATGTCGCGAAACACCCTGAGACTGACAACCATCCGACGACAAATTGTCTTCCTCTCGCTGCACGACGATCGATCCTCACCAACTGTAAACACCGTTCCGTTCCTTGGATATTTTAGTCAAAACGGATACCCATTTTGCATTCAAACATCATTTGTTTGAAACAGATCTCAATCGACAAATCGAAGAAAACGATTAGCACTTTTAACCCCTTTAATGTAAAATTTCGAGCGCTAAGGATAAAAATTATTGTAATTAGAAAGAAAATACAATGGAAATTTTCTGTTTTCGAAAACGAGACGACCATCTGTTAGAACATTTTATCACCGATTCATAGAGATTACACTATTATTAACCTAACATTTAAAATGTTTTGATTAGGACAATCAATGTATTAATTAACACGTTGACTGCCACAGTGAAAACAGACACTTTAATTCAAATTATTATGATTTCTATCGATTAATTTTCAATTACACCATTAGTCTAATACCAGCAACATCCACAGTTTATTTTATTATTATTATTTTTTGTTTAATTATTTAATGATATAAAATTTGAAGCGCCGATCACCAGTGACCAATATGGCAGTCAACCTGTTAATAAAGTGTATTATATCTTAAAAATGTGTTGTAAATTTAATGAAATAATATGTGCAATTAAAAATTACCAAAAACTTGAAGGAAATAAATGTAAAATTTGCATAAAATTGTCTATCGTTAAAACTAAATAATAATAAATGTACAGTAAAAATGTACTACAATAAATAAATTATAAGCGTATCATCTTCTAAAAATTATATCCTAAATTGAATCATAAAAAAAATGGTTTGAATGTGTATAGGAAATATATGTATCAGAATTTCTACAGCGCGATGGGAACATATTTTTAGACGTTATTTTTATTGCACACGCAGACCCTCCTGTTTTAGCAGGACGTACCGAAAATAAACAGTGATTTGAAATCGAGTCGGAACAAATAAACGTTCTGTTGTTTGAACAAGTGAAAAGGATCCTTGGTAAAACACGATCCGATGGCAAAGTACCTGCACACCCACAAAAATGTAACGAAACGTTGGAAACATCGGTCGAATGATTATTGCAAAAATATTTGCACCCGCTTTCCGTTCGGCACGCTTCAAAAATCAGTAAAATAAAAATTCGTATCGGTGAAAAATATTCGAAAAAAAAAAAAAAGATTCCACCACGAAGTTACCTCATGCATTTGTATTAGCAATCAGGAAAATCAAATGGCAATTTTAGGTAATATTAAAATACGAATAAGCGGAGATGAAGTGGCCTCTTCGAATAGCAACATGAACTTCATTAATTTATTTAAATCTGACGTTTGATCCGTTTTCAAACGTAGTTTTATTATTCAGAGATTTATATTAATTGAAATTATAAATTGCAATGGTGGATTAAAATAAGATGAAAATTGTACGAATTAAAATTAAATCTAACTGCAGAATTTTAATAACATTTTATAAAATTAATGTTCATCTCGATATAAATGTTTTTTTTGTAACAGGAAAGCATACATTATTTTTCATGTGGAGATATTAATCATATTAATAAAAAAGGTACACATACTGAATGATTAACAAAGATTCAATATTATTTAGTATGATGTTTGGTTCTTAATATGAAGATTTTTCGTGTCTACACTTTAGGAATGGAAAGTTTAATTTTCCAAAATAGTTTGAAATCTAAATAATTAATAATTTCATTGTAATTGTAGCGTATACACACACAGAAGAGTATGCATATATGATGGTTAAGAATTAATTAAAAAACAATATTGCCATAATATTTTATTAACAAAAATTTCGAGTCGAATTCTTTCAAAAATTCTTCTATCAATTCCAACAAATTGTTTCAACACGAAAATGTACATATGTGATAAGTTACATTGAAATTTTAATTATTAAGAATTCTATTGATTAATTTCCAAATTGAACTATTCGAACTGGTATTTTGCATTACTAGCCCAATATCAGCGGTATCCACGGTTTATTTAACCTTTTCTTTTAGTAATTATTCGATTATAAAAAATCCGAGGCGTCGGTCATCAGAGACCATAATTGCAGTCTACATGTTAACCAGTGAAATAAAGTAGAGTAAACATTCTTTTGTTTAAGCTATTTCCACATTTTCTGGAATCCACACGTTTCCGAAGAAATAATATGTTAAAATTCACAAAATAACATTTTTTATTCAAAGTAACCACCGTTTGATTGGATAATTTGTTACCATATTTACTCTTGTGGCCTTTGGTTGGTTTCAAAACAAACGAAAGAATTTAGCTGGCAACTTGATATCCCTACAAAAGCAACGTTATTTCTTCCGTAATTTTATCAGAATATTATGAACCAGCGAACCGACAATCATATACCGGGACTGATATAAGAAACAATTCGAAGTTAGTTGGCGTTTATGCCAGCAAAAAGTCTGACCAACGTTCCAGGGCAGAGGTAATGGATACCAAGCCCGGAGTCAATGGAGCAAAATCGAGGATCGAGGGCAAGTCAGGCAATAGATAGTTCGACTTTTTGTCAACGAAGCCCGGAATATATATTGCAGGAAGATGGAGGGAATCGTTAACGTTCGCCATCGGTGGCTTCACAATGTTATCAATCAAACGGCAGGAAAATAAATATCGCACGACTTATCCAGCTTAATTTGCTGTCATCGATATTCTTGGATAAAACGAAACAGAGTAAAAGTATAATAAAGATCCCAAGGAGTAAACTGATTACTGTGCAGTACATTTATTTTGTAATAAAGTAAATCATTTTGTAAGGATAATCTGAAGATAAACATTAAATTTGATAATCAAACTTTTTTTTTCTTTGTAAGTTATTAATTACAATTTCAAAACAATTAATATTTTGCTATATTTATGATTATTTAGTCCTTCTATGACAAAATTGAAATAATTTTAACACAATGGTCATTAATTGTGATAAATTTTAATTTGATTGCTGCAAGTTTGAGCAGAAATTTGTTAAAAATTCAGAACTATTGGTATATAAAAATTGACTAACTTCATATTTATATAGTTTAATCTAATTTATGTTATATAAACGAAACTCTTTGAGCTTAAAAAGTTATAATATATAATCAAGGCTGCAATTTTTAAAAAATGGTTAAAAACTGTTATTAATTTTATGTGTATTTTTGAAATTTCAAAAAACCATTTCGTGACTTCCATAGATGTTACAAAAATGTATCAGGTGTAGAGAAATGAGAAATATCTTCGCACATTGTATGGAAGAAAAGTGTAAAATATTAATTCAACGAGATTAGATAAATACTTCTTACGATGGTGAAGATAATTAATCGCTTTCTTAATTGGCTCCAAGCAGTATATTTGAACAGTAGACGCCCGGGGCTGTAATTAATCAAACAGTTGATAAATTTTCTTACGTTTTAATCTCCTTCAATTATGACGCAAACAATTCATTTACCAACTTCAGTTAATTAAGATATCACTTATAAATATTATCCAGGTAACAAAACAGAATCATAATAATATTTTATCGTCTCTTAAATTAAACTTTTCACTTTATATCTTACATAAATAATATTCAATTCTTCTCAACTTTCTTTTCTTTTAATTATTTCACGATAATAATCCTTGGTTGACAACTTTGGTCATCATGCCATAAGCGAAATTTCACCTCCCCCTAAATTGATACTTTTGAATATTCGACGCAACGAGCGATTAAACAACGTAGCAAAATCATTGATAAGCGTCTCAGAATTTTTGTTAGATTTCATTAGAGAACTAATTGTGAAAAAATATGTACCGCCACAAATCGATATTTTTTTCTTTTTATGCCGAAAGTAATAATCGGTATATTGATATTAATCAAAGCCGGCGTCCCTCGCAAAGACTCGTGTGCCTTGATTTAATCCGCGTTTCGTCGCTAATTAAATTAATTAACATAGCGGGGACAATACGCGGCGCAGGATGGTCTTTTGTCCCGTGTCAGCTTTGATCAATAATCTCGCTTTGTGAAATCAAACCGACAATTGTGGTTGACGTTTGGCATTCAATTTTCCGCTCGCATTTTTTAACTCGTGCCACCGTGCAAAAGGTGCTTTCTAGCAGCTCATCCTTTATACGTTTACTCGGTGTTTCATTTTCACGATACTTGCAAATGTCAACGTTTACGCCAACCTTTCTGTACATTCGACTCGTGATAATTATAAATTCACCAAACTCAAAGAGTTACATTACGAACAGAATGAAATTATTCGTTAAATCAGGAACATTTTTTAATAGTCGTTGGTATTATATGTTTTTCTTTTTCAAGTTAATTACATTTGAATCTTTACTTTTAATTACTGACACTACTTTACTACTTCTATAAAATTTAGGTCATTCGAAAAGATATTTTACAAAAATTATTATAATCTTTAAACCAATGTAATTGACGATTAATTACTTTTGATAATGATACCGTGGCTTTCGCGCTAGTGGTCGACAGGGCTCCATATTTTATAAATATCTTTCAGTTTATCCAACAACCACCCCTGCGACCAATACACGGGCCTGCTATGGTGCCTTACTTGAAGAGTCCACTAGCAGGCCCCGGAAACCTCTCTCCTCCTTCCTTTTCCCATCATACCACCGCCAAAATACAATTAAGATTTTTAATTCAATATATGTTTACTCTTCATCATACTTAAATTAAGCAAAATTAAAAATTTATCAGAAAGGGGAGAATGGAAAATTGAAATGGAAATGAATGATGGGGCATTCAAAAATTGTAATTATTATAACAACTGTTATGCTAATATAGTTCTTAGTAATTTATTTTTAATAATACTGGTAATTTAATCTTTCTTAATCGGAAGTGGATTTACTCTGCAACGTTCATAAAACAGGATTCAATGACTAGAATATTCACACACTATCTTATGGATTCCTCTTTCTTATAAGGTTCAGATAAAATCCACCGTAATTCTTCAATAAGCAATTCAATTGGCGCAGCTTAAACTCGACTAATCAGGTTTACTTTTCCCAGCAGAACAGCTTTTAGCTTAATTAGAAAAAAGTAGCGCTCTAAGCTCGATAATGCCTTGAATGTACTGCATACTTTCACACAATTAATCTGTACTAAATACGAAAGTATACAAAGTAAATTACACAATTGTTCACACCGATTCAGGATAATTATATTTCGTTGATTCAATAGTGTACAGAATAATTTTTAAATAGTCGTATTAAGAGTAATTGTTGATGTAAAAATTGAACAAATATTTTACCTCACTCAAATAAACGTTTCAAAATTCTACCCACAAACACGAAAATTAATTTATTGGATCGTTAATTAGTGTCTTGGTAAATATTTACATTTTTACTGCAGCAATCAAGATATTATTACAATGTTTTGATAAATACGTTACAAACTTCATTGGCCGCGGTAGAAAGCGATCTGTATTTCGAATTGAGGAGAGGGTAGGCTCGTGAAAAGCAAGAAAAGCAAGAAAAACGAGGAAGGTTCGGCGGAGAAAGTGGGGGAAAAGAAATAGAGCGACGGCGAAGTTGCGATACCGGCGGCCAATAACGCTCGCACGGACCATCCCCGCTGTTAAAATCGCTTAAACCATCCCCTCAGCGCGAGGCTAGATTTATCGCGAGAGGACTTAAAAAAAAAAAGAAAAAGAGGAGGAACCAGAGGGGGTGGAACGAAGCACGACGATATATTCGCCGGTCCGTTGGAGTCCTCGCAGGGGGTGGCTTTGTAAGGGCGTACAGAAAGAATGCCAGACGCGGTGAACGCGCTACAGGGGGGGGGGAAAGGAGGGTGGAGTGGACGAAGAAAAGGGGTTGGGTGCGCTGCTCGTGGGAAGGGCTGGGGCGAGGGAAACGACAGCAACCACCCCAATTTATAATATTTATCGCCGGTAGCCGATAATGGAATTTCGCCCGGCGCGTTTATGCGCGTATACATTACCAGTCAAAAGTTTGGAATCTTTAGACGAAATAAGAAAAACAGGATATTTCTGTAAAAAAAAAGAACCTGACTAGTCAAAATAATTGAACATAGAATGTTTATTTTAAATTATCAAATTTATTGAGATGCTTTTATCGAAACTTACGTTAATTTCTATCAAGATGAAGATTTATTGAACGTGCCGGTACATGAATGGCTCAAAAAATAATAGCGTGATTTCGGCTATTGATTTTTCGAGAAAAACAAACTCTTGGAAAATTTAAAGTTGCCTCGAAGACATGTATATGGTGTGGATTTTATTTCTGATGGGATTAAAACTACCTTTCTGTTATTCTAAGCGGCGTATACGTTTCATTTTATATTTATTTATTTTTCTCAAAATAAGTGTACATAAAATTAGTTTTAAGAATGTGTTTCCACGTTGGAAGATCACTTTCAAGGGGTTTGGAACTAAAAAAGCTTCAGGGAAACATAATTTTTATACAATTGAATTTTATATTTCTCTGTTCTTTACATATCATTTTTAAATGATGTTTTGGTCATTCAAAAGAAATTTTAAAAAGGCAATTAAACAAAAAGTTGACGAAAAAAATTCTTTTGTATGCATTTATCTACTAAGTTTAATAATTTAATGTATAAGTATATATAAATGTATTTTATAATAAAACAATTTTCAAAAGGAAAGCGAGAGTGCTAGCCATCCATGTCCCATCCCTTAAAAAACGTGCAATTTTCTTTAAATAAAACATATCCTTGTTAACAACTAATATATTTACAATGACGGTTGTACGTACAGAATTGATGAAAATATTTGATTTCAATAGAAATCAGCGAGCGATTTCAAACTTTTGGCCATTTGTGTATATACGACTTTAGTTCGGCTCCTAAATTCTGAATCGAGACGTATGGCCTGCTTCCACCCGCTCGTAATATTCCTCGTAAATACGCGGGCCATGGCCTGCGTATTTTTATTGTTTTTTTGTTGTACTTTGTTGGTGATTTTTCCCCCTTTTTTCTTTTAGGATGTTTGTTAGAGGAGAATCAGGTCGGAATTCTTTTGTCATGGAGAAATATTCCACGTCGCGAGGGTTGGGTATACGTTTGCTTTGATAAAGATTAATGGTAGAAGGGTAGAGCGATAGGGTGATCAGTAGATTGTGAATGTTGATGCAAATATAAAGATCTGGCTAACAGATTCAATTCTCAGAAAAATTTCGCAAAAAGGTAGTCACAGGTTTAGTCGATTTTAATTATTATTTAGAAGCATTCTGAAGTGTGTTACAAATTTATAAAATATATTTTCGATTAAGTTTTAAGTACTTCATTTTACTTTATTATCAATAGCACAAATTTGGTAAAATTATGAAATTAAAAGATTGTTAATAGCGTTAACGTTATACTAATTGTGTAAGATGCAAATGGTGCAATTATTGTTATAACGTGCAACGCTGCATACTTCCGTTTCCACTGTGACATTCGTGTTAATAACTTATATTATAATGTCTTGTCGCATACGCTAAATTTCAGTGTGGCTTTCAACATGCTAAAGACTCCCAAAATTGTTACACTAACGACAATTAACACGTTAAATGCTGCAATGAAAATGATCATTTGCACCATGCTACGCTATAATTCTAGTTATTAAAAATACGATTACTGTGCTTTTTCATTCAAACTTTTTAATCTAAGTATAACGTTGCCATTCAGGGCAATTATTTAGTTACCAATTTTTATACTAAATGTAAATTTATATTAAATTATTTTTTAAGGTTTCTGGGACCGGTAGCATCACAATACAACCAGAAAAATTATGATATTAAGTGTTATGGCAATAAACGTATAGTACTTTACAATCGAGTGGGAGCAATGTGATGTCAGGTTTTCCCCTGTGAGGGAATTTACCTGGCACTGTTTGAGGGCAAGCATCGCACCGCTCGTGCAAACTCGCGGAGCGGAGCGACGCAAATCCACGCCACAAACCGGACACGTCACCGCGTGTCCGCCCCGCTAATTAACCCTTTTCAATTTTCCCTCAAATATTGACGCCGCTCCAGCGTCGATCCAGAGCCGCGAAATTGCGAGATTTCCGCATGACCACTTCCGAATCGAATCGCCCTACTCCCTACTGCTACTCTCTTTTTTTATTCATTAACGAGAGAACCGGCCAGGCAAAGGGGCAAACCTGTGGGACTGTTTGTTCCGGGAACACGCCTCGTAAAATCTGGGACACCAGGAATCCTCGCTGACAACCCTCGCACCCGGCTGACTCGTTTTATTCTGTCAAGTGATGGTGGATAACAGCCACCCACGAGATAATTTTAAGGCAGCTGCGTGAACGTTCAAAAAATGTAACTTCCGTAAATTATATTATAGACCCCCGCTGAACTTTCCGTTCGAGCCGCTTGGAATTCTCATTGTAAAACGAAGAATTCTTTAAAAATTGATTGTAGAGTCAAATATAGGCATCTTAACGAAGCGTAGGGCGTCCATACCCTTTTCTTGCTAAATATGCCTTTGTACTGTTGAACAATTGTAAGACGTAAGTCAAAAGCTATTTAATCGTAAAAGTGTTAAAGAACATACAAATAATTAATTGGTTCAAATATTTTTAATTCAATCCTAATCCAACGAGAAAAAGATTCATCATCCTTTACTAAAAAAAAAAAATTACGATCCAATCCCTAAAACGTTTGCCCCAGTTGGCTGATCGGGGCGGACCGGAAATGACAGCCTCTCGCACGACCGAAGGCTACGGATGCGTTACTGATTTCGCGTGACGTCAGCTCCGCTTAATTACCGATTCTCGGCCATAAATTCAAGCGGTATCCGGCTGAAATCACCGCCGAAGACACCTATTAACCGCTGAATAACGCTTGGTATTCTCCTCGGCGAGGATTGCTTGAGATTCTTGCAAGGTCGCGCGTGTGAATGAGAGGGTGGCGACGAAGGGAGGTGGGCGCGGCAGCTAGTCAAGGCGAATTTCTCGATAACCCAAGTTATTAACTCATAAAGGCCGAGTTAAGGCAGGGTTAGGGACTGAAGCATCCCCCGCTATTATCGCGAATTTACATACCCCGGAGCAAGGGTGATGAAGATGAAGACACAACCACACTCGCGATCTACCACCCCCCACCTTCCCTACGGCCTACTCTTCGTTTCCCTTCGTCGACAATAAAAGCTCGCGCCCCCGAAGTGTAATGATTTAATGTAGACGCCGACGTCGCCGCGAGATCGAACACCCACGAGGGAAGTTGAAAATCTGGACGGTTGATTAATGACTTTGGCGAGCATCGATAATTTTGCCGCGCCAGCACGAAGAATGATTCGCGTGTAATCGAAAACCAAGACGAGGCAGAGTAAAAGAGGGTGTCCCGTTTCTGCCGCGGCCGAGAGAAGGGATGATACAGTAATTCATTTTAACAAATCATCTTTGCTCCGAGACGGTTGAAATTTGTTTTGATATAATGATTTGCTGGACGTGTAATTACGCTCACAATTAACGCGTTAAATGCTGCTTTAAAAACGACTATGATACGAAGTAATTAGAATTATACCGTACTATGTCGTTATTGTAATTAATATTTATTGTAAAATAGTCACCAATCGATCTGTCACTCCTCTTCATCTAACAAATCCCCATCTGACATTTTTACAAAAGAAAATGTTCAGAATTGTCCCGTTGTCAGCTAGCCCTCATTTCCGGTTCTTACACTAATTCTGGAACACTCTGTGTACTTCAATTTCACTTTTCCTCTACGCAAAAGTAACTGGTTTTGCTAATACAATTTTCTTAAAATAAATTGAAATGAATTGATTGATTGTAGTTTAAGTAAACATTTTAAATAAATTAATTGATTTTTGTAATTTTGAAAGTTTACATTATACTCGTGTTCATATATGTATATCAATAAATATTTCTAGGAGTACACAAAATTTTATTATAACAAGGAACTGAATTCAATCCTGTAATAATGAAGACGGGGAAATAGGAATCGTATATGTAACATATTGTAAATTCAAGCTAATAATTAGCTTTAGTAGGGTATCATAGCTTTTAACATAATAATTTCATAATTGGAGCGATAATTGTACAAATTTAGTATAATAATATAGAAATAATTTTAATATTTATTCCAATTTATTCCAATTACTTGTGAATTCTTCCAAGGTATAATGAGTAACGCATTAATGAAGCGAAAACAGCACTTTGGAATAATATTTTGATACATGGTGTACTTGTAGCGATGAAGTTTTTAAGTGCACGAAAGTTCAAAAATAAAACCCGTTCAAAAATAGATTCACGATCGTCGTCGACTGTTTCACTTTCGAAACAATTACGCGACGAACGCGGGCGCAACTTTTAACAATGCTTTCCTCTTTACGGCCGTTACACAGCCGAAGTAACGTAGCCATGCTCCCGTAAACAAGTACATTTTACGGCTTAGGTTTAAGACGAAAGTTTTTAATGATCGTCAGTGGACCTCTAACTGGATTGCATTAACGTTTTCAGGTGTGTATTGCTATGAGTTAATGGATCTTGATGAATACACGAGAGACTCCCACGGATGTAAGCCACTTTTTCGAACCGTAACTCGAAAACTGTACCCGTTACCATGAAATGAAACTATGTGCTTCGAAATTCATCAAAACTCCTTCAGTTAAAGCATACGATTATTTAATTACTTACTACAAAAGATGATTCGCGACCACTGCATTTCTTTTGTTTATAGAGATTTATAATTTTCAAACTAATCTTCTGTACTACTTCTGACAATTTTTTAATTCGAATAATTTTGACATAAAACACACGGATAGCAGGGTGTAGAATAATTCATGGTACTGTATTATTTTATTTCAAATAATATGTTAATGAAACGACATATAGCAGTGATTGCGAACCTTTTTGAGAAGAGGGTCAAATTTTGTTCGTTTTTTTTTGTACTAGCTCGTGGGTTACTAAGTTAGTGGCGTCAGTTGAAAAGGGGGAGAGGAGGATAGTTAAAAAAATACTTTTTTTGGTTCTCGCTTTTAAAATCCACTAAAAATTTTACGAACATTTTTTCATAAAAATCAACACGTAGGTCATTTAAAAAGTCTACGTGGGTAAGTGTCTGACCCGCGGGTCATAGGTTCGCCATCACTATAATACAGAGTATTTAATCAAAAATCTTCAAGTGTAAAAGGTTAAAATATATTTGAACTCTTCAAAATTGAATTTCATTCCAACAATGTTATTTTTGTCTCCTTTCATAGGAACCATTCTAAAAAGGCGTACCTTTTGATTTTCTCTGATAGAAATCGAATATCCAACGCGAATCTGCTTTCCGCGTCAATCATTCTCGAGTTTAATACCTAATTTCCCGGCGAGAAAGCATAATAGAGAAAACGGAGGGGATAAGAAGCGGGGAAAAAAGAATAGCCGGTGTAATAAGAAGAATAACGCGACAGCACAATCAGAATAGAGACAAAGAGCGAACGAGATAAGGGCGAGGGGAAGAAGGGATGAAAAGGGACAGCGATAAAGGGAGGGCAAGTCCGTCGAGATGTGAAATGGGTTTAATTAATCTCCGCCTAATTGTGTCGGGGACCTGAGATTTCCAGCGACGTATTAATTTATACCACCGAATTATGCAGCCCGACCGGATGAACGCTTCTGCCATTTCTCAATTGCACGAAACGCTCGAATAATTCAAACTCGAATGTTTGCTTTTGTATTTCTTCTTCTTCCTTTTTTTTCCTTCGTCGCTCGCGTATCCGTACACGACGTTCCCGGTAGTTAAAAGCGAGAATAATTTGTGCAAATGGGTCATGGCTGCGGATTCGAAGTGGATCGGGACAGAGGGAAATGTCAGAAGGCGAAACCGAATCGTTTCGAGCCCCCCCCCGACTGTACTTTCTTCCCGAATCGAGCTATACATTTACGAATCGAGGCAGCGTTTAATATTTTTGCGCGAGAGGATCGCGATATATCCGCGCTTTCGACGATTGATTAAAAGGATAACGCGCTCGAATTGATGAATGCGACGAAACAAAAGCAGAAGGAATTTATAACGTCATAAATATTGCTTTTCGAAGCTTAGCTTGATATGTGGGGATAAAGAAATATCGTACGATGAATCAAAGAATCCATAAATGCACAAACATTTGTTCACGGGCCGTATGTATTCAATTATTCAACGATTATAAATAGGAATTCCAGAAAAGAAAAATATTTAATTATACAGAACCTCTTTTTTAGTTACAAACGCCGGTGGAAATTCAAATGCGATCCAATTATTTATTAACAAGTCAGCTATTTCAAAAAGAGTCAAAATACAATAAAAATAGAATTTTGTGGGTAATATCCAAAATTCTTTAAATTTCTTTATAAATGTCTAACACAATGTCATAAGAATAGCATAAATAAAATAACAACGGATACAATCTTCTGGCCACTGAAATCAAAAGGTACGTAGAATTTGGCCGCTAATCAAAGGAACTGAAAGTTTTAATTAAAATATTCGAAAATCTCAACACCTAACGCTCTCGGAACCCATCAAATCGATCAATAATTCTCTGTAGAGCAACTTTTAATCCCTTCTGGGCGGGCTTTATTCGAAATTCAAAAAGGGGCTCCATCGGCTTGATCTTAAAATTAATAACACGCCAAGAAGCGGCGTCCTCGAACCAGATAGCATTATCATCACAAAGTATTATATCAAAGCGTCGCGTGGTACGTTCATAAAAATTTCACGCGCGATTTTCACGGAGGCCGGGCGAAGGAGGTGGCCTGGATCGCGGGTGGGCTCTCTGCGGTTACTCGAAAGACGGTCAAAGACGATCACGTGTCGATTCGTCGTTGGCCGTGTGAGTAAACTTGCTCTCTTATCATGGGCCAGTGTGCAACGAGGAGATAGCGGCTAGTACATCAAAGAGAATAAGCGATCGATACTTCGATGGCTCCTTTGTCAAAGGATTAGCTCGCGGCTTCTACGTGCATGGACGAGCCCCGAAAGGGAGGAAGACCGGTCAACAGAGACCAGGGCCCGAAGAAATCCTTACACCGTCCATTCGAACTAAGCCGGGAACCGTATTACAAGGCTGATCCTCGCAAAAATTGTTTCCTTCAAACGGTATCGACGGAAAACACTGGTTTGCTTCGATCGGTAAGCATTGATTTCTCGAAAATTAATTTCTCACACTTGTAGAAAATGAATAACTATGATAGTTAACGCTTGCACGACGGACCCTGAAGAGAGCGCAGAATTTAATCCTCCAATATTGGAACCCACGTCAATTTTAATCCAATTTTAAATACTGAATGGTATTGTTTCTACGAATTTTCACCGCTTGACTTTGAAATATCCGCAGCATAATTCTCACGCTTTCAATAAAGCGACACATCGTGTTACGAAATTGTTCCGGCGTTTTTACACCGTTCCAAATAGAAACGTAGCTCATGGAAATGAATTCCGCCGCTTTTAATATCCTGCCAACATGCAAACGGCGCGGCAAGTATCCGGCAAGGAATGAAGTTAACCCAACAATGCGCCCGTTCCGTTATATCACGATGAAGGCACTCGCGGGTTTAATGGAACGAAGAAACACCGTCCCGAATTGTTCCTCCGTTTCGCTTTTGCGCCAATCCCCCTTTCAAAAGGTTCAAACGAACCTTAAGACCCTTCGTTTTCGAGTTCCGTCGCGAAAGAACGCGCGTTTAATTAAACTACCAAACGGATTCGCCGCGATGATTTGCATACCGTGTGCGCTGTCTTATTTTCGATTTAAAAAATATTATTAGAACCGCTGAAGCCTTTAAATTGAAATAAAACAGAGCTGAATTCGATCAAACGAACAGTTTTTGAATGAAAACTTCTGGAATACCACCTGTTTTCACGATAAGCTGTATTTTTTAAACAAATTCGAAATCAGCAAAACGATGACTCAAACCCTTGCTGGTTTCACGTATGTTATACTATATTTCAATCAGAACAAAATCCTTAATAGCGTCATTGAATACGGCTCGATTTGACGCGGAATGACCCTACAAGTACGTGTTCATTAATTTTGATCGCTGAGTGATGTCCAATCGAGTATCTGCGCCGTAATCGGTTTAGTTTAATACTCTGTTTCTGATTAAGTTATCAGAAATATGGGAAACTGGAAAACCATATGTAAACCATATTGAATTCTGTGTCCATAGAAATGTTACACAAGTAGAAATTACAGAATTTGTAATCAATAATGTTCATACATCTAGAAATTAATTAAATAATAAATGATCCTTGCTTGCTTGGATAATAATTTCGATTTTAATTTAAAAAGTAATTAAATGTATGGATTTAATTCTTCAAACAATTTAATCTATTAATCGCTCAAGGTTTATTATTTTCCGTCGTATATTTAACATTTTAATAAGAAAATTTTAACAGAACATTTTCCAGCTTCTGATTAATTCTTTAAACATTATTTTCCTAATACATGAAAATCTTTCGTTTAAAAATTGAACCATCTATTTTCAGTCAATGTAACTTTTCATTTCCCTTAAACTGTCAGAAATATGTGAATCATCGACATCGAATCGAACACTTACAACAAATCCACGCATACATTCCCTCTCGGGGCCAAGCAAAATATCAATTTAGAAACAACCCCTTGCCACGTCGTATCAGATTCCATCCTTCAATCGCATTTTCAGCTCGATGTTCCCGAAAACACCTTTATTCCAAGGGATGGACGGGGGCTTTGTCCATCGTGCGAAGGATATAACTCGAAGATGAAAGCGGACGACGGGAGGATTGAAAAGGAACGGGGGAATCCGTCGGACATATAATTCCGTGAAATGGAAAAAGACCCCGCATGCTCTTATTGACCGCGGGAAAAGAAACGCGGTTACCATTGGCGCACACGGACGCGGGTTATTTTTGCACCGCGTTACAACGTTCCTTTTTTGTCCCAAGCTTTCATTTTATAGATGGATCGCCGAGGTTCACGCTTCTACGACGAACGAGATACGCTTTTCGTTTTGTACCAGCCTCCAACGTTGTTAAATAACTTTTTTCTTCGTGCCCGTGCGTATTTCTCTAAAACTAATTAATTTTCTGAATTTTTTGCTCGGCAGGTGGTATTTACATCGAACCTGGTTTATTCTGAACAAGAATTGTTTATAAACTGGAGGCAGATGAAATTCTCGTGACAGAATTTAAACGCATAGTGTTCTTGTTATGAACGATGGAACTACGATCTGTGTCAAATTTTCAATTATTTCTTCCCGTCCTTTATTTTATTTTAGTAATCACTGATAAAACATCATAATGTAGAATATTGTGTTTAATAATGGCTTCTGTGCATTGCTCTGTTTTTCATTACCCTTATCATTCTTTTTCTTTCATTTAAAAAATATTCGATAAAAATATGTATAAATATTATAAACTTCATTGTGTTATCATAAAAATTAAAATCAACTGAAAATCATTAAAAAAATCAATCTTTTTTAATGAAACGTAGCATATTTTAAAAATTATTTGGGGGAGTAGAGAAGCGAATGATTCGCAATGATCTTACAAAATTCTGGATGCACAATAAATATTTTAAATTTTAAACATCAATCAGTATTGTTATTTTTATCAGGTAGCGCCTATAAACGAGTACGAACGTCGTTCAAAGACTTTCACGTTTCATTTTTCTGTGCATACGAAAGGAGAACGAACGTTAACGTATCGCGGCCCACCCACGCCTATTTCAAACAAATCAATGGGTCTCCATCGGTCGTTAAGACTGCTCGTTCATTCGTTATTAACTTGGTAAACACGGAGTATCACGGAAGACCAATATTTTACGCCGAGAATACTCTCCGGAACGTTGATCGTATCCGTTTAGAGTTTGCTTTTGAACGTTCGATCCTTCATCGTTGACGTCTATTTACACCCCTCTCCTTTATTCCATTTCGAATTATTGTACAACGTTTCATTCGTAATGACTGACGGAACTTGCCGCGTCTCAGAAAGTGGACACAACGCGGAACAAAGTTGGTTTAGAATCAACAAAACTAAGCTTCAGCAGCTTTGCTCGGTTGAGTTTTCAGAGACAAAGATATTTTAACCCTTTGTGGACGGAGGACTTTTAATCTTGGTTTATTTAAAAAAAAATAAGTAATAATTCCCTTATTATCCTTTGTGTCAAAAACATAGGACAACGTTTTGGACAACGTTTCAATTTTGTTTTCCAAACATAGCTTCCAATTTTCAAAAGCTCCACTGTAAAAGTAGATTAGACTTCAAACGCAGAAAACTAAGTTTTCAACTATAGTAACAAAAAACAATTTCCACAAAATAGCCGATAAAAAAGGATCTTTGATAACTTTTTCCACGTTTCTTCAGCTTTGAACGTGAACCGCGTTCGCAAAGCAAAATTCCCAATTATATTTGAGTCCCTTCGATCTCTCGTCTACATGTCCCTGTATATACCGCTGTGTACGCTCGCATATATACATATATACGTGTACGTATATACACGATCTTCCGGCGAAACCAAACGCGGAGCCGGTCGATCATTTTCGACTGGAGAAGTTCGAGTACCTTCGCAGTTTCGAGAGCTGGATTAACGAGTTTCCTCAAAGCGGTTCCCAACGCACAGCAGCAAAAGGGAGGACAAGGGTGGAGGGACCGAGCACTGTCAGAGATTCCTGGGGAATGACAAAGTCTCGAGAAGATCGTTAAATCCATTCGTAACTCGGGGAAACTGGTCGCTTTGACTGATGGGAGACGTCGCGGTTAGAACAAATCACTTTTGTCGTTAATGCTTCGGAGATGTTATATTCCCTCGTTCGTTCGACGGGGAAGGCCCGGTTTGCGTTCAACGTGAAAGCCGTTGCTTGTGATTCGTTAATTTCAGTTTCTTGCCTGCGTACGATCGACAGGGAATCTTTTGTGCTCGGAAATGTTACTTTTCAAGCCTGAGATGCTGAAAAGGAGACGACTAAATACGGGAGAAAATTGAATTTCTACGATCGGTAACGATGTTTATCGAGATGTTGGTAAAGTCTCTTCAAGCATGAATTTATTCGAAGAAACGTAAATATATATTTGTTTTCTTTCCTACATGGCATACGAAATAATTCCAAATTACTTTCATTCGAACTTGTTCAGGGGGTTATGTCAAAAAGGTGTGTAAATAATTATACTCAAAAAGGACGGTGGAAGAAAAAATATGTATATTAATGTGTTATACGGTAATGTTTACAAGACTGCAAACGCGAGTGACAGAGCGTACATTCACACCTGGAGAATTCGCAGGCATCCCCAAACTCTAATTAACCGAGATACTATCTAATTAAAGAAATACAAGAAATATTAATGCTTTCCTTTAACACAACTCAATGAAAAGTATTTTGAGCCGAACCCTCACCATATGGCGGGCGATTTTTTGCAATTCGCGCGCAAAATAGTTATAGCTTTTAAATTATGGGGAAAAAGCCTACATAAGTTTAAACATTGAAATGTATGGTCGCCGATCTAATGCTCGTGTATCCCCAACCTTATTGCAAACAAATCACAAAAAGCCCACTGATAATTCTTAGAAAACGACTTCTGTCGTCCCCCGCGTTTAAATAACAATATACACAAAACGAGTTTAGTCGCTTCCCGCTTAAAATGTGTTAAGAAATTCTAAAGAGCGTAAGATACAAAAATAATAAATCATTTGTCTATATAGGTATTCGATTGGCAGAGTACTTTACCAACTACAGTTACCATTATTGATACTTCTATGTTCATCACAGTGAAAGTGACCGTATATAGTCAGACACGTTTGAAAAAGTATTATGTCAGTCTAACTTGTCTACTCTTCTGAATGAAAGTTTGAATTATAAATTAATTTAGAAGGGATACGTTCAAATCCAACTCACAAACTTGACCTAATATCACACCTCGATCAATTATTCGCCGAAAATCGTTTTATCACCATCCGTACATGAAGCTATCTTACTGTACACAAAACACACCGGTAAAGTTCGAAGTTTCCGACCCATGAAGAAACTACTTACTCCCGAACTACTGCACTTTGTTATTGTACTCTGCTTCGCTATACTTCATTCTCTACTTCGCACCATGCTTGTGGGCCAAACTTTCGAACAGTGCCTCTCAAAGATTTCCACCAACATCTAGTTCATTATGTTCCCTTACTTGTCCTCAAAATGTATCGAAAATTTCTTTAAACTTTCAAAGCGAGGGCGCATATATACGTCACTGATAAATTCAAGGTTATGCGTAAAGAATGCCATAAAATGTAGTTGTTGAATATTTATTTGCTAAATAAATACATCAGGGTTTTGTCTAAGTATATATTAATTAATGTGTATTAAAAGATAGTTGTACAAAACGAACAGAACCGAAACGCTCAGGGGATGCAATAAATGGGTGTCCTCCTGAGATAATACTAACCCTTGCGAGGGAGAGGCTGCACCAACGGACGCAATATTTTTGTACCATTAAAAATATATAGTGCTTAGTCTCAACAGTAGTTTTTTAAAATTTCTATTAAACAGAACATATTTAAATAAAAATAAGATACGTGTTCTTAAGTTTTCGAATTTCTAAAATTATAATTTATAATTTCGAAGTACCTAATTTTCTGAAAACAATATCTCTTTAAATACAATATATCCATTTGAAACAAAAGGGCTGATATTTTTATAATCTGCAGTTTCATTTCAAAATCGAATAATTTATCTAATCTTTAATTACTCTTATCTCTAAAGCGAAGCGTTATATTTCAGAATGGCGAAGGAATGTTTTACTTATTTTGGCACGCATAATCCGAAGTTCTCGAATAGTACGCCTACTTTACATCCTGATCAGCCTATCGCCACTTGTTGCTACACACGGCGACATGCCTCGAATACCTGTTCAGACGCGAGAAACCGCGAACGTTTCTACCTGTGTCCAATTCCCCCCTGAATATCATCCGACCCCGTTCTCCCCTGCCCCTCGACCCTATCGAGTTCTTCGTGCACTTTTGGCCAACTTCCAGACCACCGAGCCTAACCCTAACCCGCTTTTCCACGAGCAACGATACGTATTGTTATCTTGCCAGTAATCGTCGTTTTTGGATAATTGGGCTCCTTATTGCCGATGTGAATTGCGTCACGATTCCAGGAACGATTTTATGGAAAGTTCTTGAGTGGATTATGTTCGAGAGAGTCGGTTCGTTCGTTAACGATACTATCGTACTTGGGGGATAATTTGTCTCAGTCAACGCTAGCGTTTCCGTTATAAATGGACCGAATCGAGGTGTTTTTTATCCCAATCGCGGGATATTCTCAGTCGACTAGATCGTTCCTACTTTTTTTCTTGCGCTATTGGACCGATTCTGGATGTTTCAAACTTGGATGTAGGTTAAACGATCTTACGGTTTAGTGGATCGAGAATGAAACAAGAAGGGAAAACATAGAACCTTACAAAAACATTTTTCAAGTCATTTCATAAACGATGTCTTTTTCACGTATGGTGAAATTATCGAATCTGTTCTTTAATTAACTCTTTAAGAGCCATGTTAAAATCATACCAAACACTTCTAGTAAATGTACTATATCTTTTTCACAACAATTGGCACCTTCAATTCGACAAGCTTCCAATTTTCAAGCATTCAACAAACTCGCTTTTAATTAGCTAATTAAGATCGTTCCCATCAAAATAGATAACTAATCCTTATGAAAATTCATACGGCACTCAAATATGCACGACACTCAGTGTTAAATTTTCTTGGGTACTTAATCCATATAATAAATGTCCTTAGAAAATATTTCTAAATAAAAGTATCGAATAATCTTACAAACCAAAGACGATAAAATCCCAACCGAAAGTACAAATATTTACAGCAACTTTCGTACAGTGCCCTAAGTTGAAAACTCCTTTACCTTCCTCGGGCACGTCTCAAGGATCACACTTCCAAAAATCAATTTACCAAACAATCAAAGGTTATCTCTCGATCGTTTTCTTGGAAAACGACCGTTCGCCGGCGATTGACACTATCGGTGGTTCGATGCCAAAAAGATCAGATATCAAAGGGAATCGGATCTTGCACGGTTTTTTAGCGGAAATGGTCCCGTTTGGCAGTCAAGAGAGACACAGGACGGAGGGGGGGTAAATAATGGATAACGGGCTAACCGGCGCATAGAATCGCGAGTAGTATCTGGGTGTGCACATACAGTCGGGCGAGGCGCCTCTGCACTTGGCGTGAAAGGTTGTTAGCATAGGAATGGTTTGCCCTCGAGTGGAGTGGTCCATTGTCGGGTCAGCCGTTCGCAGAAGTGCCATCGGCCTCCGAGTGTCGTATATACCGGGAAAGAACACCTCCAGCAACGGCATCAGCCTCCGTCGTATCGGGACAACAATGGATGAGCACCGGGTCCCAGGCGCCTGCTGGATTTTCGTTGTTACACAACCGTCTCCCCATTGTCCTGGCTGTTTGCGCTTTGCCGCGCCTGTGCACGACCACCTTTCAACCCGCCCACATTTCTTTCAACGATCCCCCTTCCTCTTCTTATGCTGTGAAAACGGTTATCCTTCACGGTTTAAAAGTCGACGTTCAGGATTTTTGTTCAAATACTCGGCTTTTTTCAGCAAACCTACGCTACTGTACATAAACACTAGGGTACTTCGGTATTAGACGGTTATTGATGGTTTTTCAATCGCTTTTATAATCGTAGGAGTTGTGGTTATTGATCATTGTTAAGATAACTCAACAATCATGAAAAATTTCTGTAATTAGTAATTATAGTTTATATAAGTTATTTAATGATTAAACCCTGGATGGCAAACTATTGCCATACAAAGATTTTTATATTAATTAATTAGTTAATTATTCAAGAATAGAAAAAGATTGTAATGATAAAATATTGTGTACATGTGATTCTAAAAATCTAAAATATATAATGAAAAATCAATATTCAGATTTTTCAAATTTATTTTAAATTTTGTGTCCTAATAAATAACAGCATATGCTACGTTGTGTGGGAATGATTGATAGTCTTGTTCAACAAGTGTGAAAGTAAATGAACCATTTTATTGTATCATAATTAATTAACTACTCCACACTTATTCAGGTTAGTATTTTACAATCAACGGTATCGTTTACATTAAGAATTTGTATATTAAATGACGTGTAGTTCAATAATCCATAATTTACTGTAAACAAAACTATCACAAGAATCGTATACCTATTTTCCTATCGTTTATGTAAAATATGCAAAACGTATGCGGTATGGTAAATACCGCATTTGCATAAATATCTACAATTCAGTTATAATGATATAAACAGCTGTCTATTAACACATTATACGCGGTTGTGAAAATAGCCATGCGTGGTATAACACGCTTTAATCACAATCACCTGATTAAAATCGTTTTACTTTTCAATTTGTCCATTTCACTTGGTATTTTACAAAATTAGCAAATTTAACATTTAATACCACTTAGTTATTTAATTATACTGCACTGAAACATAAGTTACTAACAAAAATTCTTTTAACCTGAAAATTCATCATTTTAATTTGAATCGAAAAATATTGCAAAGAAAGGAACTATCCAATATGAGTTGAATCGCATAAAAAGAATGTTATTTCGAAAAGAAAGAAAACAATACGAATTCATATTCCAATTCAATATTAAATTTGTATTGCAGGTCGATATTGGTCTGAACTTTGAACTATTCTTCGTTTCCATTTTTAGAGTTTTGAAGTATCCCCTTAAATACTGCTGCATCCAAAATACGAAAATCTGACGTATAAAAGCTTTATTGTTTAACAATCGAAATACCATAGTTACATCCAGCCTCACTATCCGAGGGTTAATTGCACCCTCAACAAAATATCATTTTAAGACGAGCTCGAAAATTGTCATTGATACGGAATAAAAACAAATCAGTTATCACTTATTCATTAGCAGGGAAGCATGGTCGTAGACGAGCAAAAATAAACGGACGTACATGCAATCGGCTAAACGGACTGGTCAAGGAAACGAAGAACAAACAAGCATCTGCTTTGACGATAAAATTGTTCTTCCGGTTCGTGGCAGTCGGTGCGTTAAGTGGGCAGACGTCTATCGCAACCCCCCAAGGCTGTTTCCACGTCACTGTTCCGCGGAAACATCATACGCTCCAACTCGCGCGCCGTTTATCCTTCGTTTCGAGCCGAGAATTCTTCACCGTCGCATAATAAATTGTCCCCTTCCGGCGTGTTTCGATCTTTTTCCATCGTGCCGTAAACACGACGGTTAAAACAATAAAATTATGGAGCAGAGCCAAGCGAAACCGCTCGCGACGTTTCCTCTCGCCGACTCCAACCCCCGCCTGGCCACGCTCCTATTACGCTCAGCCGCTCTTGTCCCTCGCGAGCACGCTACATTTCGCGCGCAGCGCGACGACGTGGCCGCGCCGCTTTATCGCCGGATAACTTCGGGAAATAAGCCAACGCGGAAAATTACGCGGAATTCTAGCGACAGCTGTACCAAGAAATGAAGAAAAATTTCTCTGATACTTTTATAATTTGATGTTTGTGCTGTTTAATTTCTATTAACGCAATCGGAACGAAAGATTCTTCGTAAGACCTATAGGATTTAGATTTAACTTACAATCTTATTAAAAATATTTCATCATTTCTCTTCAGAAATGTAGAGAATTCGAGTTACAAAAAATTAACTCTAATTATCTTAAATAAAAATATATTTTGTCTTAAATGATTCTCATATGGGTTGGTATTAATCTTTTGCGTTTGAGTGGCGCCTCTGCGGCGATATATTAGAATATTTTATTTATATTAGAACATAGCACATTAATACGTTGACTGTCATGGTGGTCATCGGTGATCGGCGCCTTAAATTTTAAATAATTTAATAATTAATAAACCAAAGGTTTTGGGAGCTTCACTGAAAAAGAAGCTTAGACTTAATTATATTCAAAGGTGCTTCGAGTCCAAAGGATTGATCTTTATATTAAAAACAAATTCAATAAAAATACACGTTGATCTTCGTCCAATGATTGACTTTTTCCCTTAAAAAGTAGAGAAATATGATATAGGTAATACTTTCCTTGCATAATAAAATATAATTACACTCGAAACAAACGTATCAGTACTATTTTCTACTTATTTAAGAAAAAATTAATTATCGTATAGGGGTGAACATCTGTCTACGTCAATAAGAGATCGGCAAAAAATAATTCGAAAAGCAACGTCGCTCGAAGATCATGTAACAGTGAAATATCATTGTAAAGCACGTGGCAGACAGGAAGCCAATCGAAAGACTACTGAATCTTACTCTTTCTCCGGAACAAGGCCGGGTATCGGTTATCGACAAGTGTGCCCCGTCTTCGCTGGAACCTGCCTATCGATCACTTTGTCTACCCTATCCTCGTGTTCTACTACTGACGACACTCGCTACCGTCGCCTCTATCATGGCCGCTATCTTTCCCCGGTGCCAGCATCGCTATAACCATTGCAGACAGATATCGTCTCGGCTCGTATGTCACTATTACCGGTGCCATTTCTCTTTTCGAATCTCCTTTGCACCTTTTCACAACCTTTCCCTCGGCCTCTATCGCGACTGACGTACAGACAAGAATCGAGAAATTCTGTTTTTCCACGTTCCGTCTTGGGCTGATCAAAGTGCCATCGACGTGTGTAATGTATTGTGTAACAGGGACAGAAGAGCGAAAAAGGTGGCAAAGAAAGGAAAAGGAGAGAATAATTATCGAAAGACAAATAAAAGTAGTTTTCTTGATTAATAGTCAACATATTTAAAGTTTATTGGTTGTAAAAGCAAAACAATACGAGTTTAAATTATTTTAATCAAATTACCTCATCGATATGCTAATTTTGAAAATCTGTTTGCAAAATTTAATGCATAATTTGAAACAATATTTCCTCGACTCGACGATACTTTTTTAAACAACATTTCCCGCCTTCTGTTTTCGTTTTGTCGTATTAACGTCGACATTCAACGTTCCCAAGACCGTAACACAATAAGCAACATATACACGTTAGAAAATTAATTACGGCGCGTCGCGAGAAATCATTAAAATGTCTACGAACAGATAGAGGGTTAGAAGCACGAAGGGGCGGACGAAATGAAACTTCCATCCGTGAAACACTTAACGTGTACGTACGAGCAAAAATATTTCTCTAGAATTCCGTCGCTACAACGACAAGCGAAGGGGGGGGGGGGAAAAAAGAGGAGAACGTTGAAAAAACCTTGAACGCGTTCGCCGAGCTTTTTACTAGCGCGAGAAAATTCGTTCGCACGGAAACCGAGGGCCGTATTCGAACCACCAGACCGCGTGGTCCGGTGTTTGAGCACGAAATACTAATTATAACTTTCTTTATTACAGGTCGGTATAGTTCACGGCGATGTTTGAGTTTATTATGACAACGGAAAGTGATTTCACCTGATCGATCCCCGGCGAAAGATTTTATCACCGCGGGATATTCGCGAGCGGCTTGCAATCACGAGGCTGCGCGATAAGTTAACTTGGTTTAATTAAACGCTTACGATAAAATTAAAAATTGTTGGCGTTCGTTTCCGCGTGAGCAAAAATTCTATTCAATGTTCGAAAGAAACTCCGCTTAATTTATTCAAACAATAAGAATAATGACTTTAAGTGTTACGTCCTAAACACTTGTCATTTTTAATTTAGTTAAAGTTCTACGAATGGTAGAATATTTTAAAGGGAGAAGTACTGACAGCACCCCATGCCTCCAGTATTTTTTAAACTCACTATGACTGGTTAATATAATTCTAATATAAATAAGACTTAAATTTCACATTTCACTTGAATGCAAAGGGTTAATTTTGTTTTGTTTAACGACGGTTTATAAGGGGCCTGTACGCTCACGCATTTTTACAAAAAGAAATAAGAAAAGCATTTTTGTTTCTTTTATACTTTGTGGAAAAATATCCATAGTTTTAATCCCTAATTTTCAAGCGGCAGAGAACTGTAAATTCAGTTGTAATTTCCGCGTGTCACCGACCACCCGGGCAAATTTTTCATAAGAAAATGTACTGCGAGAAATTTAACAAAATTTGGTTAAAAAAGATTCTAAAATTTTCAAACGCTGATGAGACAAATATCCATGATTTCCACAGGAAATCATAATCCAAGAAACTTGTAAGGAAAGTTCTTAAACCCTCGAGTGTAATCATCGGTTATTTACTTAAATAAATCATATTTATGGAACAATAAAATTTTTAACAAAGAGCATTCAGATATTTAAATAAAACGATAAATGGTGGTAATAAACTCGACGTCAATCTATCCCAGTATAAAACTTTATCCTTGAAGAATTACGAAATATATATTGAAACAACGTATCAATTTATTTATACGTTCAATTATGTAGGTATATCCGGCGAAGATTTTCAATGAAAAGTTATGGACACAATGTTTTAGTTTTCTTAGTCCAGCCTGTCATTTGAACGATTTAATTGCTGAATAAAATCGTTAGCTATGGAGGGTTGATATCATCGAGCGACAACGACTGAACACGGGAAAGGAAACAATGATAAAGCACACGCGATCGAGGAATAAAAAATACACGGTACAATCGCAAGCGTGGCACGGCGACGCGTAATTGAGTCGTGCGAATCGCAGAGAATTGATTACGCTACGCTTTCCTCCTCTTTTTTTTTTGCTCGGGTCTTTCCATTCCCATTTTCGCTCTCTTTCAATCCGCGCGGAAAAGAGGATGTACATATATACAGCCGCGAGCGTACGATGTCTCTGCAAATCTTTGTGACATTTTCATTAACCCGCTACATGGACACTCTCGCGGAACGATCGCGTGAAACAGGATAAAAGTGTCGGAAAAGAAAACCTCAAACTGTCGCGAAGAATAATTAAATACTTATGGAAATTACTGTCATCATAATGTACTATCTCTTTCGAGTATCTGGGTATAATTCTTTATTTTTGAAAGAATTTCATTTTTGTTACAGGTAGGAAGAGCTACAAGTCTTAATTTTATTGTTTAGTCATAAAAAATAAACATTTTTTATAATAATCCATAAGCGTTTGATGTGGCTTGAAACAATGTATGGGCTACGTTTTTACACAGTTTGAAAATCAATATAAAAATTCTGAAATTATTACGAAAGATTCTAAAATAAAATTGAAGTTCAGAAATTGATAATTAATGATTTCTTACGGCACTCAACGCGCTTCCAGGGCCCGCACATTTTTGTTTATTTATGCACTTTTTTAATTCTCATTTGGTACTATATTCACATAAGGTATTCTTAAATATTACTATATAGAATTGCATTATGTTACCCTGGTTACGTAACAAGAAAATCTATTTTTAATTTCTTAAGTCATCGATTGAATAAATTCATTTATATGTTGAGGTTATATTTTTGAAGAAAATTATAACTAAATACTTAGCCTTATAGAGTAACATACTAAAATTTTAAGTTTGAAAATTAATCGATCGTACGGTAGAATAAAATATAAAAGATTGTGCTTCTAAAAGTCTAGAAACTACCCACCTGTTTGATTAAGTTTTGATACATAGTCCATACAAATTTGAAACAATTTTGCAATCAAGTAACATAAACTGACTATTTGAAAGCAATTTCAGGTCTGTTATTTTCCTATTACGAATATCGCCGCAGCAAATTGGTCTGACCGCGTCTAACTCATTCTACTGTTTCGCGCGTTTCTAGGCGCTCCTTTAAAATTAACGATGCACCCGTTTAGGTCTTGAGCCCGGTAATGATCATCTAAACGGGCATACCTGTTGAAACGGCACACGCGAGCGTCCACTCGTTTCGTCTGACATCGTGGTCCGTTTGTTTGTTTGAAATTAATACGACAGGACGCGGATTAACGATCGCTCGCGAGGCAACACGCGCGGTAAATGAGTTTCAAACGGTGCCCTCGTGTCTTGACATGCTTTTATCCGCGTGTTGAATTGAACGTGTCGCGCCATTGTCTCCGGTCCGTTTGCTCGGTCATTGTAATTCAACCCGGGCTCCATTAAGCGTCTTTGCCGACAAATTGCTTATTACGTGTAACACCAGTCGAACAAATTTTTTTCTAGAAAATTACAAATTTTTGAACGGGCAAACACAAATACGCTTCTATGAATGTCAATGTAATTTTTCTTCGAGAATTTATTGATACGTAAATTGCAACTATGAGGCTACCAAACCCTGCCAAAACATTTGTAATTATTTTAAATTATAAAATTTGTTAAGAAATTATTTCCAAAAAAATATAAATAAATGTGACTGTATTGAATATATTTTGTCACTTACTATTTCAAAAGTTAATACAGTTCATTAATAGAAAGGATTAATTTTAATACGAATTAATGAGGATATAACAATTTAATTTGTTAAACCATAGTTAATGTATCTACTATATTTATGGAAAATGCAATTGAAGACTTCAGAAAGCTGATCCCAAACTGTTGATTAATAATAAAATAAGAGAATGAAATTACAAACAATTTAATCACATTCTTTCATTATATTCTGTCTGAATTATCGCTAAATTTATGTCGTTACCTTCAGTCATGTATTTAATTTTTCAACGAAATTTTCCAATTTTCCACTTTATACTGCCACTCGCAATATGCGCCGCGACTGTAGTTCTCGTTTTAATAATCTTTTCAAGTTAAGCTAGTATTTTACATGCACGTACGACGAAAGGTAGCACGAGATGAATTTCAGTTGAATTTCTTTGAGCAAGAGGAACGATATTTTACAACGAGCCACTGAAAGAAATGCAATTTAACGTTTTCGTAAGTTAAATTGACACAGCTGTTTCTAATAAAACGTTAACATGAGTTCAGCATAATATCGCGAGAATCTCAAGAATACCGTGATGAGAATCATACTTTATAAAGGAAAAAATTTAATGTACCCTGTCAACAACCACGCACACATGAAATATGAATCTAAAATGGAAGATGCACGTAATTTTTCCTGACAACCAGTTACGCATTTCATGTTATTTAATTTTCTTCGCGTTGTACCTTGACCTTTTTGTTCATAGTTTCATATACAAATTTTTTAGAGTTCCCAGTGTTAGAACCGAACAGCTTACACTAAAATAATGTTATTTTTAAAGAAAATATTTAATCGTACAATGCAAATTATTAACATAAGTGATTTTGGATTAAAAATCGCACAGAAATAATTAAAAATGAACAATCTGTGCTTCAAAAATTGTATCAGATTAAAAATTAAATATCATTTTATAGCTAACTCAATGAAAAATTAATTATTATTAATACCAGGCGAGTTATTATAGAAATGGAATGTAGAAATGCTGTTTAGGAAGGGGTTAGGGTAAAAATATAAAGACGGGTTCCGGGGCCCGTCCTAGGCCAGTTGGGGAGGGGGTTTTAGTGGGTAGGAGCCGTTCTGCACCCTTGACGGTCCCCAACAACAGGGTCCCCCCTCCCTCACACCCCCAGGAATAGCACGAACGCTTCTGGGGTAGATGCGTAAATGCATTTCCCCCCTCCGACGCACCCAAAATTTTAAATTTTAAACGTTTTAATCCTTATTTACAGAATTTTGCGAAATAAAATATACGAGGAATTTAACACGATATTGTAAACTTAAATTATAGTAATTCAATAGCAGTTCAACGCTGTAAAAGACGAGCGTTAAATTGTCCTGAACTACTTCGGGATAATTGATTCACACATATCAGATAATTACACCACTCGACTGTACGGCCTTATTAATGCCATTCGCTGGGAACATTCAGTGACCTGAATCGATATTGGCCACGATTTCGAGACCGATATACCATGCATAAAGTAACTTCTAAGATAAATTATGACCACTCTCGTTGATCTTGCGTAATCAGTTTCGTTTGCAATTCATTTTTCTCCGTAAATTACCAACTATCATCTACGTATATGTATAATCTTCTGATGTGCGAAAACCATATTTCATTGTTTAATTTAAACCATCGCCCTAGATACATTGCGTTAATCAATATTATATTCCATAAAAAATATAGAAAGGTTGGACTTATTTTAAAACAACAGAAACATGACATTTAATTTTAAAAAAGTGTTTTTATTTCCAATGATACGGAAATTCTTGTTTTGAAACTTTTTATCTAATCGAATACAATTTATCATCCGGATAAGAAAAATTCGTAAACTCGAATCGACGAACGTAGGATTTCCCAAGTGTGCCCCGAAGAAGCATCGAAATTTTTCCGATGAAACCCGGTTATTCCCCTTCGGTTTCGCCGTTAAACCCGTCAATACGATTTAAATCGCAAACGGGTACGTCCCCGCGAGACGAGCATCGCCAGGAATACCTAATTATACGGCATTTCGGTGGACGATTTCGTCGGTGATGGATGCAGCGCATTGATATGCAGCCGCGAGCGAGAAGTAAATTGATCGAGACGAGCGACGGTTGAAATTCGACCATAGACCAGTCTCCGGTTCCGGCTTTCTCCATGACGTCCACAGTTTCTATTATGCGCCGCGACGCGTTTCGCATCGGGCACGGACATGCGTGTACAGCGTCGCTCAAAAGCTTGGAGTATGTACAAAATTTTAAGGATTCTGTATATACATCAATGATATTAACATTAGGTATATTGGATCGTTCTTAACCCATTATCCGCCAATGTCCCATTTTTGGGACTCATTTTCACATTTTTTTTCTTTTAATAACTGCAACTTTTAAATAAAATACAGCTGTTAAAATAATGAGATCATATCACTGCTCCATGAAATTATTAAAAGTTCCCGCCAATGTCCCAAAAATGGGACGGACTTTAATTTTTATATTTAAATAAAAACAATAACAATTATGGCAAAAATAGTTCCAGTTGGTTAGTATGAATATCATTATACAGTTACAGTACCCAGACCAATTTATGCAAGTTCAAGTATAAATTTAATTTCACTCTACTTCTTTTTATAAAATAATCAACAGCAAAACAAAAATGTGACAAAAATAAACAGTGATTAAACATGTATATTTTCTAACAAATATTATTGTGATTCAAGTTTTTATTTTTAGGAATTTTAGTCATTAATAAGTATATAACTTCTTTGTTTAATGTTTCTATAATTACCAAATGTTAAATTTATCTTACGCGTTATGCGGGGCTGTTTATCGCGCTGTATGTATCGCACTGTAATTTAGTATCAGTTTGATATCAGAAAGCTAGTTGCGCTATTACCTGAATATGAAATTATTGTTCATTATTGTCCATCGCGTGGCCGAACAACAGTCTGCTAACTTCATTTTAAAGATCAAAATAATCGCTCTTTAACCAGCGCAAGTACACAGAATTTACATAATAATCTTCATCCAAAATAATTATGTGGATAAAAGAGCGTGTTTCGTTCAAACGAACGTTTCAAACTTTTGAACGGCCGTGTATACATAAAACTGGAAGAGGATGAGAAACGGCAATTTGAGTGAAGCACACGCACGCATGCGACGATGAATTTTTATTAGTCCCGTCGTATCGAGCGCTGGGGAAGGGGTTAGCCGGATAAATGGAATAATTTTCTCCAATTAGACGTAGGACGATCGAATTGCAAAGTGTTCATTGGGATTTTTCGAGCGGAAGTGTCGAACTTCGATTCGATAACAGTCTATGGAGAATACCGTGATGTGTACATGTTACAGACTAATCGTTAAGGTGAGGAATACATGGAACTGGTATTTGACTTTCGTGAAATTTATAACCGGATCAAAGGTTGATCGAAAGTTTGACGTGTAGCAATGAACTGACGTGAAAATACAACACCAGACAAACTGCAACTTTGTTACTTTCCCGTTGTATCGATCCTGTTCAAACACGATAGCTATCGAACAAATAACAATCGATTTACTAAACATTCTGAACTGAAACCGGATGACTGGTGAAGTACGATTTCTATAAAGACAAATAACAGTCGAACAGTTGGTTTCGAATACGATAAATACTGCAAAACAGTATATAATAATTGGCTCTTAAATTAAAGTTCTATTTTATATTAAAAATTTTTTTAAATTGATTAGTAGAGAGACAGAACTAAAATAAAACAATTATTTTATTTAAAAATCCTTAATTATATGTACGTACCAACAATTGAGATACAATAATTTGTTATTCATTTGAAAAATAAAATATGAAACCTTAAAAAAATGTTAAAAGATTTTCACCTTTATATTTTTCATTATACACATTTGATAAAATGGATACATACGTATTTAAGAAAATAATATCCATCGTGTAATATCCCATGAATATTTATTTAAAATCACTCTGTAACTAATTTAAATCTTAGCGTATTACCAACTGCACTTAAATGGAATAAAAAACTACCACCATTTTACATCTTAATAGCAACTAAGGATCAGAAAGTGTAATCCTTAGTTTCAATTTTCTCTTTAATGTACCACACTTAATTATCATTATTTCAACTGGGTTACTGGTGGATAATAACTGAAGCTTAATTAATTAGTCTTCAGTCAATAAACGAAGGTATTGGAAAGCTTATTAAAGAGTTAAAGTACACGACTTGAGATCGATTTATTAAATCGTATAAAATCTGAAGAACCTATTTCTCGAAATTTTTAACCTTTCACCGTCCGTAAAATAACGGTTATCTCCGGCTCGATAATAATTTGCTTCGTTGCAATCGGGAAGAAAACTTGCCTGGCGTTCGAATTCCCCCGAAATCCCACCAAATTCTCGTAATCCGCAATAAATTCCCCCCGCTGCCCCCGTTTTTCTAATCGAACTTCCATTTCCGCCACGATTTCGCTCTATTCGCTGAGTAAGTTCCATCCGTTTGCCGGTGAAATCGAGTCGAGGACGTCGGAGCGTTAGGCTTTCGATCCTTTTCGCGGGGCTAACCGCCGGCTGGGATAACGATAGCCCGCGCATGTGTACGGCAAAGTTTCCGGAAATGAGCGGTTCCATGGACGGTTGGCGCATCCCGACGAAACGATATGATAACGACGCCCGTTTCGCCACGCCGCGCGGCTTGGCGCGAGAAACAATCGCGCCGAATATCTGCCCCGCGACAAATGGCGCGAGTTACGATGCATCGCTAATTTTTCTGTGTCACCGAACGGGAGCCGATTTTTCCTGCACCTCCTCCTTCTCCGCGGAAGAAATATTACGGCAAATTTTAAGCCGTATTTTCATGGATTAATGGCGACAACTTCGAAGATTCGTCATCCTTATTGGATCCGCATCGTAAAACTGCACGCTGCAAAGTTTGCCGTCTTTTGTACGAACGATTTAAAGGGCGCTCTAGTATTTTTGAGTAAGTATCGTTTGTTACTTTAGTATCATGAAAAATCGCGCTATCGCATAAGACTCTTAGAACTTGCAAGAGGTCGAAACTGTGTACGAAAGTGCCTAGCAGATAGAGATTTTAAGAAGATACCAAAAGTTGGTAAAAATTAGTTGAGTTGACGAGTCGTATAAGTTGTTTTAATTGTCTAGTTGTAGTTATTAAATCTTAGTTATTTAGTCGTTATTGGATACTGAATAGTTGTAGTTAATTAGCATTTAGTTTCTGTGTTTCATTACTTTATATTATTATACAATAAATATGTTTTATCCTACATTACTGTCGGAGGTACAACGATGGTGGCATAATTTATCAAATGAACGATTTTTGTCAATACATTGTTTAATAACCCCTTGTCTTACAATATCGAGTCACACTCCTGATGCACCCTGCAGTTCAGATGTGACCTCTCCCCTCCAAGTTTTGATTATAACTCAATTTTAAGACACGTCGCCGATTGAACAGTTGTTATTGCTATGATAACATTCTTACTGACGTTCTATAATTTTCTATGACGATAAAAAAATACCCGAAAAGAATTATTTACACACGGCACAGTGTGTAATAACATGAAATTGAAACCTTTCTAATTAACAATTTCATTTTCAATATCTGTTCATTATTATCAGTTGCTATACTCATGATTGATCGAACAGGGCAAAATAATAAACTCAGTGTTTCATTTACGCTTTAAAGACCGCGATCAATTCCTACAACGATTACTTATCTTTTTTAATAAATTTTTATACTGATATATAGTATATTGTATCTTGCTGTTATTTAAGTCGAAATAGACATTATAAAATTCTATTCATTTTTTAACGCTAAAATCACTGACATTTGATGTCCATTTACTTTTAAATTGAAAATAAATTGAAAACTGGAAATAAATGAAAGATAGAAAATAAATCATGCATTGTTTCAATAACAATTTATAATAAAAACATTCGAAACTTGTCATTTGCTATATATAATAAAACTCTCGGGTGAAATGCAAAATACACAACTGTAAAATTCTAATTACTGGAATAATATGTTATTTAACCCTGCCTTTTGTGGCACACGAATGCGGCAAAAATTCAAACGGTATACAAAGGACGATTACAAATATCGT
Source organism: Anthidium xuezhongi (assembly GCA_022405125.1). NCBI lineage: Eukaryota > Metazoa > Arthropoda > Insecta > Hymenoptera > Megachilidae > Anthidium > Anthidium xuezhongi. The sequence continues at coordinate 1,366,646 of CM039640.1, read as the reverse complement.
TCGACTGTTCATTGAAAAAGGAACACAGCCGTCTACGCTTTATTTAGCAAAATAAAGAAAAAGCGGTACAATATACGCAACAATGTCTGTGTACGAGGTGATCCAGTTAAATGGAATACTACATAGAAGCATTTGAAAAGTAAGCTTTATCGTAGTAGCAGCCCTGTTCCCCTTTCGTACACACTAACCAGCGACCTTACTATTGCAAATTGCTATCCGGACGTTTTTATTTGGCCATTCTCTCCCCGTAGCATTCGTCCACCCCGTCCTCTCGCAATCTAATCGTCGCTAGTCGTTTCCAACCTAACGTTACGTTTCAGGATTAAATTCCTACAAGCTGCAGCAACCGACGTTCCTTTTCTATTCGATGCACCTTTCATACTCATCAAGCGTCCATACACTCTTCGTCATAACGCTGGACTTTCCAAACGTTTCACTTGTTCCTTTGACGGCGGTTAGGTCAAGCTTAGTTTGGCAGAATTTCGAATAATTTTACCGTGGATTATAGAAGGTTGGAAATTTAATCGCCAACTTAATAATATTAGTTAATGTCCAAACGTTAATCACTCACGTAATTTATAATCTATTAAGAATGGCACAGTAACAACTTTATAATATGGGGAAACCTTTTCCATTCAATTTTGTAACCGTTAGTTTCTTGAGAATTTTTAGTCTATATGAAATTACACATCACATTAGCAACAAAGTCAAGAATCTTTGGTTCATGAGTCTCATAAAAAAGACAACAATAAGCAAACCAAATTCAGATTTGCTTCACTTCAGGAAGGATTTGCGGTGTCCCTTGGAAACTGGTTGGGTGCCACTTGATTCAATGTTCACGTTTGTTTTATAACCCAAACACCTAAAAGTTCTGCTTAGGATGTACATGACATGAATACAAAGGATTCAAATAGTGGGGATCTAAAGTTTGCAATATTTCAATAGGGAATTGGATAATAAATTAATTTTCTGATGTCAATGGGTGTCAACTTGGGGTATTTTTGATTGCGTTGTGAGAAAATTAAAAAAAATCCTTATAATTTAAATGGAAATGATGAAAATGGATATTATCTTTGGAAACATAGAAAAATTATATTTTTAGAAATGTGGAAGCTTAAAAGTATATTTCTAAGCTATTTACACAAATTTTTCGAAAATGTATATACACGGTTCTCATAGTGAAAGGGTTAATATGTATTTTATAGACTACCAACAGCACACGAAAAGTGTCTACGCATAGAATGTTTTAACATAAGGGTTAAACGAAACCCGTCGCTCACTTTTTTCACGATTATTAAAATACACTTTATCCACCAACCCCTACCTTTCCCTGTCTTTCAATCTTGTACTCGGCAGCTGGTTACACAGCTACTTTTCCCTCGGCTCGATCACTTTACCCTTCCATCATCCGTTCTTTCCTTTTCCTTGACGACGACTTCTTTCATCTATTTACCCGTTACACCAAGACCGGCCAGAAATGATAGAAAGAAAGAAGGATATGTGGTGACGTTGGGAGGGGGTTAAGGTGCACGCGACGGAACGAAAGGAGGGAGAACTCTGCACTTTCAGCGGAGCTTCTTCCTCTCGCCTTTCCCTTGTACATTGTAAAGGACACTTTCAATTTAAGTTCGCGTTCACGAGGGAGTCGCGGAGCCTTTCAACAGAGCAAAGGCTTTTTTCGTATTGATTAACCCCACGGCGGTGGTGTTCCTCAAAGAACAGAAATAAGATAACGTAAATTGAAAAACAATGATTGTTTCGTTCAATTTCTTAAGTTAATATCGAGTTCTGTAACAACAACGCGTTTGTTCGCTTTATTTTCGAAGACCCGTGTTTCGTTAATAACAATATTTAAAGTGCTCCTATTTCACGTCTATGCCCACGCGTTCGCATTATTCGCGTCGTTCGTGCACGCTGAAAAATAACTATCGGACTGTAATGTGATCGCCGTTTCATCGTGTCGGTGACACATGTCGGGCCTATAAATTCCGAACCGTTGACAAATATTTTTACATTAACGTGCAACGCTCGAACTGGAAACACGGAGTCCGGGTATCATTTTTATCAATCAAACGTAATATTTACTGGAACGCGATTTTTTTTATCCGCCCCTCCCTATCTTTTTTCTCCCCTCTTCCTCGAAACGGCAGATTTTTCAAACGTAACAAACAAAATATTTCGCGAGGCGTTTCGAGCGTTTTAATAAAAACACCGGTGTACCCGGGCTCTCCATTGAAATTTATCACTTTCGAATGCGAAATTAAAACGTCGATACGATCGTAAAGTATGCGAGAAATTTAAACAATCGATGCAAATGTAACGAATATCGTGCTTCTATGTACGCTGGAAACGATAGGGAGTGGGGGGAAAAAATTGCGTTAGAAGTTAATAAATGTCGTGTGATCGACGAGAAACCAATACGTACAACAGAGTCAGGCGGAAATCCGACTATATACACGTGCTTCGAGGTATTCGATACCCAATAACTCGCTTCATAATTACAAATCGATACTACCGCCCTCCTGGCTACCTCTTGAATAAAGTCCTCGCATCAACCTTCACCCTCCCCCCGATCCCCCCCCCGACTCCCTTCTCTCGATCGCCTTTATTACAAATTTACTCGTTCCGAGGCTAATTTTCCTGCAAGAAATTCCATCGATCGACCACCACCCCCCCTTCTATCCGATTCTGACCCCCCTCCCGCCACGCAATTGTAGGATATTAATTCGACTGAATATTTCAACGAATATCGGGGAACATTGAAACAATTGTAAATTATCGAAACAATGCGCCGCTTCGCGAGAAATGTATTTTTTATCAGGGAACAACTGCTGGTGCGGCTAATAAAGGGCGGACCGATGAAAAGGAACTAGGTTTGAACGTCACAGTTCGGATATTTGATATAAAAATACGCTTGCGTGGCTGGGGACCAGATTCGTTTGGACAGCTTTCTAAACAATGCAGATGTCGAGTTTATGCAAGCGAATAAAGCTGCTGCTAAAAAAAATGCTAAAATATTGACCCTGCCATGAGAAGTGTGTCATATTTCTAATTCTAACTTTAAAGGTCGATAAACCGTGAATTAAAAATATTTTTCATAGTTTCTGTAATAAATAACAACAAAATGGCAGTATATAAAGTGCATTTCAATCTTAATCAAATGAATTATTATTATTAATGAAAGATCCCGTTTATGATAGTGTACACAGCTATTTTTTATTCTGTAAGTTTGCCAATTTCAGTTTTAAGTCATAGTAGTTACCTCTTTGCGGACGGAGCCATTTGAAAGAAATTGCTTTAACTAATTATTATAATCTTTGGTTGCTAAGGTGTGTGCAAATGCCACGTTTATAAAGTCTAATTAATCAATCTTTTGCAGGCAAGATTTTATAATTTAAGAAGTTTAGCCGGCTTGACCGACGTTGAGTCGATATGGATTTATGATGCAGATACGACCGTCGTTTAATTTTTTTGGGAAAGTATGCATCATAAATCCGGTCACTATCACTGGAGCAGGTAGAGGATGTTCGAGGTGCATTCCCACCGTGTTTTAGCCGAGGGGCTGGCCTCGAGCGTTGAATTTTGACTAATTTCTAATTGGTTGAGGCGAGAAATGCTTCTTTGTTACGTTTTTGAGAGAACTTAGAACTTTGTACGTTTTAGGAGAGTTAGATTATTGCGTTTGGAGTTATTGTTGTATTCGGAGTTTTGTGAATAGTTTAAGTATTATTAAGAACCTTGTGTATATTATAGATAACTGTATAATAACCTTAGGGTAAATATATATCTATTATTTATTACTTAAACTAAAACTATCTCCGTAACCCTTGGACGCCCATTAGAACATCCACTGACACCTTCTTTGATCATTTCTTTGATTATTTCTCCTTCTTTTTTTACATGCCACCCTACACTTTAATATTTTATCGTTGCTTCAATGGAAATTAAAAACTCCACCGAACACATATTCCACATAAGCGTCTACCGACGTATATACATGTATGTCGATCGTAAAAGGGTTGATTAACACGACTAGTTTCTTCGTTCACTTCTACGTTACGAGACGTACTAATGCATTCTAACGAGACGCATCGACATTCTAACCGAGGCGGATAATCATGTTCCGTTGAAAATCCACACAAGTCTGCCAGCAATACGTGGGGTTTACGGACATCCAACCGGATGTCGGTACGGTGAAATCGTATTACTAGTGCATTGTGGGAGCAATAGTTCGCATTAGAGCCAACGAGGCTGGTACCATCGGGCCTTCTCGCTCGCACTTTCTCCATATCATTACATCGACATCACCTTCTACTACCTCCGCAACCGTCTCTACATTCCGACACCCGGCCACCCCTCCCCTTCGACGAGCATTCTACGACGCTGTTTACGGACCAGAAGGGAGATAGGAGGCACGAGGGTCGGGGAATTCCGGAAGTTTATGCATTACGAGGCGAATTAACCCTTTGTTGACCAAACACTTTCGAGCTTGCCACTGTGTACCCTGGGATATATTTTTTTTATTTAAACTGAAACGTGATTTATTTGATAAACCGATGTTGACTGGAATTATACTTGACGTTACTGGATGGTAACAGTGATACATTGCAGTTCTTGAAGTTGGATCAAGTATTATTATTTCTAAACAAATAATCCCCTGGATCTGTAGTATTTTTAGTTATTGTATTTTGTTACAAATTTTCCAAATGACTTAATAAATTATGTTCAGGCGTGAGCAAATTTAGCAAATGTTTTGTGTTGAAAGTAAATCTTTTTGATATGCTCACTTTGCACATCAACTTTAATGAGGAACGAGATTATTAATTTTGATGCGGGAAGGTGGTCGATTAACAAAATAACAACAAATATAACGTTATTTGAATAATGAGAATATTGAAACTATCGGATACTTGTAACTTGTACGGTCGTCATTTTTTGAGAATCTGAGTTATTAGGGCAAAAACATTCCTTTAAATTATATTGTGGAGATGTGAGGATGGGTATAAAAAAATGTCATTGGCTAAGTAACCGCCTACAAACTAACGGTCACCCTCGGGTAGTGTAAGCACCTAAGGGTGCCACAGATGTGAATTTCCTTATGCCTCGCCTATAACAGGCAATAACTTTATGAAGCTTCTTTGAATCTAAAAATACATGTTGATGATAAAGAACCGGGCTGGAAATACTACTTCAAAAAAAGGCAATTGTCGCAAGGCCGTTGGTAAAGGACTAAAATATTCAATGATTTCATCAACCTATTCTTGTGGATCGATTCTGAATGTCTATAGATGGTCAAATCCATTCAAGGTGACGACTGTTTGCAACTTGATTGCCGTTCGAAACTTAAAGATTATATCGTTTAAATTATGCTGTAACAAATTATTTTTGCTTTATTGCACTGGAGGTCCAAAAAATTCGTTTATTACTCGTTATAGGTATTCATTTAATCAATAATTAATTTCAGACAGTTAAACTGAATTGAAAAATCCATCCTCTGATATTAATAGCCAGGGGATGATATAAATGATTCGCAGTTTGGCAGACCGACATCGAGCACCCTTTTGTCGCGAAATCGAGTTCTTTTTCTCTTTTCGTCGGTTGGCTTTTTCACACGGCCCTTTTTTTCCGCTCACCGGGGAATTTCCTCTTCCTGGTCGCGATGCAGGATATGATTCAGCTCCCACTCGGTTCGTTGTTTTCCACGTGCTCGAAACTGCAACGACGCTCTCGTTTCAAGGTGGTCAATTTCAGGAGCAGTGAGCGTGGAACGGTGGTTTTAATGGAACTTCCAGCGAGTCGTGTCTCGATATCTTTTTGATCGATTTCTCTTTTGTTCGCCCTTCCAGTGCCATGCTAGCCCTGCTTCAAAGGTGTCCGACTTAAGACCGAGTCGAAGAGGTAGCAAGTACAATCAAAACTGACTCTTTTGTGCAGAAATTATTTTGAAAAATTATGTTCGTATCTGTACATTTTATTTTGAACAGTGATTAATTATGCGCTTAGTAATTATTAATTAAATAAAATATGACTAAGTAATTTTTTGTTTGGACAATAGACGAAGAACAGTGGAATATATTTCATTCCAAAAATTGTCTCTTACATGAAATTTATTTTGTAAATTAACCTTTAAAGGTACGAATTTAAAAGAATATAGAAGTATTGTCAAATTTAATGATTATTAATCAAAATCTATTTCGTTTCTTAATTATCATCAATCACGTCCCAGATCACTTGTTTCCAATTATTCTGATTATTATCGGAACACAAACGATATTTAAAACAGTTAATAATCACACGTTACAAGAAACGAAAGGATTCTCAGCAACAGTCCGAGAAGGAAGACGAATAACGATGGTTTGAAGGCCGAAATGAAGTCCTTTCGACGAATCGTACACAAAAGGAAGAGAGAATGAAGAAAAAACGAACGAGGAACAACGGGGGGAAAGGTAAACGAGGAGTCCTAGATACGATCCTTTGCCTCGAGTATTTCATGCTGCTGGAAAAGTGGTCTTTTTCTCTCTGTTTCCTTTTTTTTTTCTCTTCGACAGAAAGTTTCTGTCGTAAAGGCGACAGAAGAACGATACCTTGCCGCGCGAGTAATTGCTTCGACACAAGAATGCAATATTCCTCCTCTGTCTACAACGATTCCCGTATATATTTTTTTTTCTTCCTTGCCTCCCTGCAGAGAGAGAGGGAAGGGTAGGGAAGGTGGGGTAAGGTTCATCCCTCCGGTGACGTCCGCGTGCCAGTCTGATGTCTTATTACGAGACTGCCTCGCGTCTCGCAGAATTTAATACGGCCACGACTGAATACCTTTGCTGTCTTTCTGTTTTACGAAGCATTTTCGCGGAATCCTTTAATAAATCGCCTTGAAAGACTCGTTTTTACTTGTCATGGATTTACGTAGACCCGCGCTGATACCACCGGGGACGGGAACTCCGTTCACGTTGAAATCTGTCGATCGAAAGTGTCCAGGACGCTTGATTAAATTATTGGGTCATCTATGTAATTCACTTTAAGTTAAGTTCATTTGAATTTAGTAATTTAACTTAACTCTTGTTCATATTTCTTTGTGTAAATTAATATTTTATAGTTTTAAGTTGCGCGATATAATTAGTAAGGTGTTCTACGCTTATTTAATCTGAAGTTAAATAAAAGTTATCCAATGTGTGAACTCTGATACTAGGAAACACAAAAAATATATTTATAATATCGTGGTTAGAATAATTTGATCATACATTGAAAAATACTGATATGTTAACAATTTGTTAAGCTTTCTCGTTTTTTGAAAATTGTAACACTTTAAGTACCTTCTCCTCCTCCCCAGAGCAAGTTGTTAAACTAGTAAAACATACTTCTGACAAATAATACTAAAAACCTAAAAAAGATACTTCATATCCTACGTATTTCTACTTCAAATAATTATTCAGGATACATTTTTAATAAATAAAAACAGAAACTATGCAAATGCCCGGATAATACCTGCAGTCGTACTTAAAACCTTCATTTATTGGGTTTGCAAGTAAGTAATTTCGGTTCGCACATATAGATATCGTTACATTATTTCGTTTTTCTTCTATCAATGTTATGTTTTTGTTTATAATTTTTTTTTAAGTGGCATATTTGATTGATTAAAGTTCATTGTATGTATAAAAAAAATTGAGTTTTATTTCGCACTAAAAAGTCGGAAGTACTTTCTTGCCAACCCAATATATGTTTCTCTTTAAAAATTGCGGAGGTTCAAGGGGAAAAAATGAATATTTAAAGGGAAAATTGAGTGTTAAGAATGTGTAAATTGTGTCAACTCTACAAATTCTGCACATACAATAATAAAAAAAAAGGGTGTTTCAACATAAACGAGCAACAATCGATCATATTCGTCGTAGTAATTTCCTGAAAAGTGGAGAGTTTCGATCTAGCGAACCCTAACGCGGCATTCGACGCGACGAAGGTTCTCGCAGCAGGTAATATGCAAATGACATATCGTCATGGGGAAATTTATTCATGGCAGCCCGCAGCTCTGCGGCTCTCAAGTTCTTCCCACCCACGGCTTTCGTGTCCCCAAAATTGTTGTAATGAACTTACACCCCGGGCAAAAGTTACACCTTGCTCGGGGACCGCGATCACTTTTGCCAAGCCGGTTAAACAAACCCGGGGAAATTTCGTCCGTTGAAAATCGTCGTTAATGAATATTCTGAAACTGTAGTTTATCGCCAAGGCTTCCCCGTTAGGGACGGAAAATCACTTTCGTGTTTTTCGATTGAAAGATTTCTCTTTTTTTTTGAGTACACGAAAAGTGGAGTGTTATGTTAGATCTGAGAGGCTTGTGTAATGAAATATACAATGTTTTCAGTACACTTGCATAGTTTTATAAGCATCGTGCAATTTTTAAATGGTAAAGAACAATATATAAAAATTCAGTTTTTACATTGCCAATGAGGTACACATTCGATAATTTCAAAACCAAACAATTTTTCCCTTTCAATCCCTAAAATACTTTATTCAGGTTTAAGTTAATTAAACACTTAATGTACATACATATTACTAATTCAATAATATGAAATTGTTATAAAAGTAATGATTCATTTCAACCAATACTTGAATCACTAAATCTTACAAAAGAATAAATTTTATTATAATAAAAACATCAATATTCATTAGTAGAACGAGTAAACATTTTTTAAAGTTTATTTCAAATTAAGTATCAAAATTTAAATTTATAGTAATCATCTAATAATAAACCAGATTTAACAAAAAATAAATTACCATTGTGCAAGATATGAAATAAATGAAAATTAAAGTACTACAAACTACTATTAAATTTATATACGTTACAGCTTGAATGATTATTGGAAATTTTGACAAATTGTTAATGTTTACTGTGTCGTTAAGAGGAATTCAAATACAGGTATCTTCGTATTTTGATTACCTATAATGGTCGAATACTTGTAACCCTTTGCGCTCGAGTAGCGCCTCTAAGGCGACAAATGTAATTTATTAGAATATTTTAAAACGTTAAATTTAAGTGTTATCTATATTATAATATGGTAAATTAACGAAAGAAATAAAAATAAATAAAGTCATTAGCATTAACTTAAAATGCTTCGAGTCCAAAGGGTTAACCCTAAGTATTCATCCTAATTGCATCGATCATTCCTGCCAGACGCACGATTCAAACTGTCCAAAATCCTGCTAATTATCTTGAAGCACTTCCACAAGTAATAAGCTGTTGCTGTGGAATCCAGCCCAATCATATATGGATCATTAACCCAATTTTTCTCGTTTTTTCCACCTGGAGCCTCTCTTTTCTCGAACGAAGTAATCCCAAAGACACGCAACGGCAATTAGGATGTCCGTTTGCCGTGAAAAAAAAGGGGAAAGAACAAATCGAATACGAGGTTCGACATGGTCAGGTGGATAACACGCTTTTGGCATCGACAACGACACACGCGGCTGTTGGCTAGCCTCCTGAAATTCGATATTTTTTGTTGGCCAGGATAGGCTCGTTTGTTTTACCTCCTCGTCCGAATCAAAGGATCAGAGATTGCGCCATGTTACTACATGCTACCGTCATTATGTTCAAATATATATTATTTTATAACGTTATCCTTTTCCTTTAAAATCACATTTTTTTATTGTGCTCAATAACGTAGAACAATGGCAAAAGTTTTAAATCGTTTGTGTTGTTAATATTTATCATGAACAATATGAAATATTTTTTAAAGTTTTGTATTGCAAGTTAATTTGCAGTATTTTCTGTTTTAAAATATAAAACCTGTTTCAAAAAAAAATTTGTTGTGCACATTAATGGCAGTTACTTACTTCTGGTTGCAATATCTCAGTATTTTAAATTAGAATTATGAATTTTTACGGTAAAAAGAAAACGGAGTTCTAAGTTTCTTTTTTCCTACGAATTCTTCCACATTTCCGTACTTAACCTTAATATTTTATCTTCATTTAAGAGCTTTGCAATTATGTACAACAAAATGATAAAGCCATAGTCTGCTGTTTTAGTTTTTAATGGAAATGTTTAAAGGAATTTTTATTTGGAAATTGTTTCAATTCTGAAAACTGGAAATAAGACAAAGTTCTATTCAGGCCCTGTTATCGAGTCTTCTTTCTAAGAAAATAGAAAAATCTAATAATAGAAATAACGTATAATTATCGAATGAAAACATCAAGTCGCGACATTCCGCTGAAGGTGTGTTGATTACCGTACAGCCTGTCTCCGGCAAATAATGCGGACATTTTATAGCCGGTGTACAACTGGCACGGTCCCCTTATACTTGCCGGGAACAATGGCTATTATGTAGCAAGGCGTACGCACGGAAATGGCCTCCCTCGATTTGTTCGAACCAGTTGTAATTCACTGTTCCACTATGCCCGTTGACGAGGAGCGCAACAATTACGTTAATGCATTGTTCCCGGGTTTCGCCTTGGTCTAACGACTTTGAACGATCAACGCCGGTTGCCCTCGCCTTGCCCTTTCCTCCGCCCATTAAATTAAAATCGACTCGAAACGAATTGTTGATTAAAACACCGTCGAATTCCGGTATTCTTGGCTGCTTCCTAATTCATCGGCCGTTCAATTCAGGAACTGAACGCTCGCCGAATCTTTGAAACGACTAACTGATACCGTTTCATTCTTGGGATAATTAATTGCTACGAAATCAAACTATTCGTTCATGGAAAGCTCCAAGTTGACGAGTTTAAGTTGGATTTTGTACAAAGATAAGGATAAAGATAACGTTAACTACCATGTTGAAGCTATTGAAAATTTTATTAAATTATGGTTTTAGTGGCTAATTACTTATACTTAGTGGCTAATGGCTAATTTATATAGAAATGCGAGTAATAAATTATTTTGTAATCTGGCGCTAAAGGATATGATAAAAATTTCATCTGAATCACCAAATACCAAGCTTATCTATGTACATAGTTTTTAGCCACATTGAATCGTGACATCGTACATATTTTTTAGTCACATTGCAAGCTGTTGAACATTTTATTAAACAGAAATTTTATTTTTATCACATTTTGTCTGTTAATTCCACAATATTTCATTATTTTTATTATTCATGTGTTCAAATGCCTATTATCAATATTCCTAATTCAGTGACTGAATAAATTCCTAATAATATAGGCGACGACTTTCTATAGAAATACAAGTGTCACTCATATTTGGGTGAAATTTTACCGGATCCAATACTTATTAGGTCGGGAACAAAATTTCAAAACTTTAGGTTAACATTTAATAAATGATAATTTTCAATTAAAGTAAGCACCTTTTGAATTTTCGCTAAGTACAGGGCAAAGCTGGAGTAATTTTAAAGCAAAATTTCAGGGAAACTTGTAAATTGAGTTAGCAACTTAATAGAAATTGAACCAAATCGAAACCTTATTACTGCTCTATTGTGTTAATAAAGTACAATGTAAACTTGAAAATTAATATTGCTAAGCATGATTAACAACTAATATTATTAGGTATAAAAGTTATAAGGTAAAAAATTAATAAAATTATAAGGTATATAATATTATTAGGTATAAAAATATTCTATAATCATTGAAGTATATCAAATGCTTTAAATGATACTCAATAACTTTCATCAAAAAGTGTAAAACAATTAAAACTGTAGTCAATAATTTAAAACAACTTAAAATATTAATTTTCGATTATACAGTATGTTTCTGCTTATTTCTGTTTCTTCAATTCAAACTAATATTTTTATATCTTTCTATAAAAAACGGCTATATTTGAAGTATACAGTAGCATCCCACGTTCTCGAATCTCGATTTTTCAAGATTTCATATCGTACAACTGTCAGTTACTTCCCTCAGCACAATATAAGATTCTTTCTTTGACCTGTCTTCTTTCTCTGATTCGAAGGAATAAAAAAATCGTGAAACTTAGCGTTATCCATTACGCAATAAAATTAATGGATCTTTCAAGCATCATAACATATACATCCTTGTGTATTTATTATGAACTACTTTGTTGAATGATTTTTTTTGTAATCAATTGTACAGCAGATTCCAGCTGCAAGTAGAATAAGCACAATATTAATCAGACACACTGCACGGACGAAACAGTTGGCTATGCATCTTGTGCTATACATTTTTTTTTAATACTATAAGATGTAAGTAAATAATTATTTATCTCATTACCTATTCGTATATACTATAGTTTATAATTAAAAACATCAGTTTGAAATATTTACAACTCCTGGAGAAACATGTGCCCATTTCTATTATAATGTATGAAGTTCTAAATTGCTGGCGAAAAGAAACACATACTTTAGAGCATTTGCCCTATTTTGGTCCGATACAACCATTTGTAAGTAGTGTATATACGGCGCAAGTCAGACGGTACGGTCAGATTCGTGTCTGACAAGAAAATACACAAATGAGATATCACTTACCCGTATCGTTGTCTCCTGGAACACCAAGACTATCACTATTATCATTGATGAAGGCCTCCGCCGTCGACGTGAAGGTCTGAGGTGATAGTGTGAGGTCCGGCCCGCTCTCACTATCAAACAACTCCAAATTCCCGTTGCCTAAAATCAAACAAGAAAAACTATAAATCAAGTCGTCTGTCATCGTCTTTGCGGACGATACTCTTGGGGCCCTCTTTAGACGGACACGTCGTTAGCCGGGAAGGCTCTTTCGGACAGCTACAAGGTTCTTGAATTTATGGATTCAGTCAAGAAAACCACCCTGTTATACCTATTCCTTCGGTCACCTTTTGCTTGATTAATCAGTCAAAATGAATTAATATTAACACATAGACTCATGGTGGTCACAAATTTTGTACAATTGAATAATTAATAAAAGAAAAGGTAAAATAAACAGTGGATATCGCTGATATTGGGCTAATAATGCAAAATACCAGTTCGAATGATTGAATTTAAAACTGAATCAATAGGATCTTTAATAATTAAAATTTCCACGTGGCAGTCAACGTGTCAAACAATCTTAACACAAGTAAATTACATTTTTCTGCCATCAGCAGAACATATCATCTTTTATAAATAATTCATATACAGTCCATTAAGGAGTTAAACAATAAGACACGAAAAAGAAGGAAAATTTTAGATATCACTAAAATGATCCTACGAACTTAAAATAGCAAAGTGCAATATTAAATTAGCGCATGAGTCCTCGATATCATTAGTAATTCGTATTAATCTCTGCCATGCTAAGTCTGGTAATCTGAGCGTTAAAAATAATTTTATTCCGCATTAATGATTCAATCTGAAATAATTTTAGATTACTCGAACGTACACAGAACGTTTGGTCAAATTATCGCGAAATTTCGATGCCAAAGAGGAAGGAGAGACCATTTTTCTTGCTGCACACGCGGGAACTTTACAACGCGGACCTCGAAAAACGAGACGAGGTTAATGAATCGAGGAGGAAAATTGGTGTACGACCGCGTGTTTGGGATCGCTTTTCTTTATCCGTGAACGCGCGTTCGTCGGTGTCCCCGTTTTTACAGCCACGTAACACGCAGAAGCGAAATCATGCCGCTCGTACGGGTACGTTTCCGATGCCAGCTCGGACGACCTCGAGGTTGGCAAACGGTGCTGACAGATGGACAAGATTCCTCGCGCGTTACGAACGGCATAGCTCAAAAATAATTGGCCACGTTCGTTACGATATGATTCGTAATGATGCGTGACCGTTCTTGTAACGCGATCACGGATATCTCCCTGTTTTCGTCATTAACCCTTTGCGACCAGCTCCGAGATCGATGGCTACGATTTATTTTTAGTACGTGCCTGCTTGGAAGATTTCAAGCATCGGATTCAAAATTTCATGTATAAAAAAATAAATAAATCGAATGTAATTCTAAATGTTCATGACAGTTCAATCATCAAGAAACTATTTTAGAACGATCTTTAGTTATTTAATTAACCTTTTGACTGTTCCATTTAAACTAAAGAAATTCGTTGTAATACACAGCTTTATAAATGATCCCCTCCCCACCCATTGGCATTTGAAAAGATTAATAATACTTAACAGATTAATTCATTGATACACAGTTGTTTAATGCGATTATTACTTGAAATACGGTATAATTGCAATCTTTTCAACCGTTTAATTTGATATACAAAATACAAACGCAAATGAAACAACTTTATACGTTACGATCAGTTTACGATACGTATTTTTATATTTAATTGAAAATTTCATCCGTATCACTGCGTAATGCAATAGAAACAAAAAAACAGAATGATAGACCTTGAAGAATAGAAATATTTTTGTGAACTACTCTGTACAAGTGAGGAATCATTAAAAAAAAGGTTCAGCAAGTTTATCGATCATTTTCATCAGCACTGTTCCAGGTGAGTTAGATAACAGGTTGCGAGAGAGCTAAACGAGAACTCGTCAGGTATGAGACGAGTGTCGCTTTCGCATATTCCTCGTCGCACTGACAACAACGCTGAAGCACTCTTTACAAGAACCTAGCAGGCAGTCGAGGGTCTCTCGAGACCTTAGGTGGCCTTCGTGATCCGAAGACAACTGCTGCCAAGTGGTACCAAACTTTGACTGTGGATTTTGGGTTACAAAGGCCGTCATCGCGTTAAGCGACTCGAACTCCGCTTGTCAGACCCTTGTTACGATCGTTTCGCCCCCCCAGATTATGACAGCTCGAAGATGAACCTGCTTCGACTACTGATCTCGTGGAAGAAATATACCGAATTACGTGCACCATCGTTCAAAATTATTTCTTCGCCCTTAAACGTACGAGACATTGTCAGAAAAAACAAATTTTTTTCAACTGTTATAATAACAAAACATTGAAAAACTGAAATGGACCAAAATGGAGAATATATAATTCAATAGAATATTTATATACTATAAAGAAATCGGCTTTCATTTTCATAAAAAAAAAATGAAATTACTTTCCGAACAACCCAATAGATCAAAATATTCACATTCCTGTGTATCCTTGATTAGATCTAATGTAATCTTAACACGTTAACTGCCATGGTGCTTCAAATTTTCTATAATGAAATAATTAATAAAAGAAAAAACGTTACTAGTATTAGACTTACAGTGCAAAATAGCAATTTGAATGATTACATTTGAAAATTAATCGATAGAATCTTTTATAATTGGAATTTAAGCGTGTCTGACCGCATACGTTTGTTTCCACTGTGGCACTCAATGTGTTAACTTAACCCTTTATTCTCGAAAATTTCTTTCACGTTACCCATCAGCAACAAAATACCATCGAAGATAATATATTTGGAAAGAAATATAGAGAAAGAAAAATAAATGAATTATATTTCCCTTAACAATCACCTGCATCCTTTTCGTGTCCCCTTAGAGGGGATGATTGAGTTTATGGTTAAAAACAAAAACAATATATGAATAGAAGTTTCAATTATCCTTAAATCCGCATTAAAATTGTATTTCCTTCAGATGAAATGTTAAATGGCTGCAGAATGAAAAAAAAACTTATTAACAAACGAGATCGTTTTATCTCGACGTCGTAGCAAGATCACAGACCACCCACACCGTGACAGGTGAGAGAGGAAGAAAACGTGGCTGGAACGAGAACGTTTGAAGACAAGGGGTTGATCAGCGTCGGCCGGAAGCAGCAAGGGGGTGAGAAACGAAGGAGATGGAAGGAAGCGGGAGCACAACCGAGTTTATTCAACGTGCGAACGAAGCCCAGATATTAATTTTCTCGATGTATATGGATGAGTTCCGACTGGGCCACGCTGTGCAAACCAGAGAAAGAGGGATGAACGTGGAATAGAAAGGGGTGGAGGGACAGAGGTAACCAACGATGCTGCTGCTGCTGCTGTTGCTGGACCCAGGTTGGAGGAAGGTACATAGATGTAGCGGTAGGTGCTCGTACAAAATGGCGAAGGGTGGTTAAATTGCTATCGATCCACCAGCTTCGGGAATATCGTTTACCTTACCCTTGCAACCCTTCTAAAATCCCGTTCGCACCGGCATCGATGGCTTACGAGATCCGTGTTCCAACATAATATGATCTTTTTTTCTGTTACGTATCAATCGTGCTATTTTTAAATAGAACTCGATGTTTAGGGAAATTGCGATTTGGAAAGAGCGATTTGGTTGCAAATTTTTAAATGCGATTATTCATTTCTTGTTGCTCTAAAATCGAGATCTGATATAATCAGATAATCTTGTTACAATTTTTCTGGTAATAGCGTCTTTTGTTAACCCAAAAAGTAAGATGTTTTGCTTTATTTAAAACTAGGCGTTGTTTTCTATAATTGGTAATCCCAATATCGCAAGAGTATTAATTACTACAATAAAACTTCAATAATTCGTAAGGGCAATGCACGACGTTTGATAAGTAATTATGTAATTCTGTATTAAAAATAATAATTGCAAAAATAATTGCACGAACCTCTTTCGAATAAGGAAGAAATTTGCATTTAGAAATGGAGGTAATGCTCAGTAATTATAAACATTACAAAAACCTCGAATATAACCTCATTTGAAGTAGCTGTAAATTATAATTCTGTACAATTATTATTCCTGCTATCCCTAACAATATAACAAAGTTATAAATCATTTCCGTAATTCTAAGGTACACAAAACAAAAGTAATCAAAACCTTCCGAGAACCGAAGTTTCGAAATAAAAAATGACCATTTTGTTCAATACACGGGTACAGAATGGAACGTTACGGCCGAATGATTATATGGTGATTAAATAAAGTTTCATAACAAACAAACAGAAACGATTGTTTATACTGCACAATGAAATTCAACCTTTTTTTTTTATTTCTATGCAATGCACAAACAAAAGTTTTAATCAAATTGAAATTAATGGCGGTGGACGGGCTCGAATTGTTACGCTCCGTAAAACATTTTCGGAATCGTGTTGCCGGGCATCGAACATTCACGATCGATTCGTTGTTCGCGATATTCGAGCTTCGCAAATTTTGTTTACCTTTCAGACAGGCTACACCGTCAGGTTTCTATCCTGTCAGATATGTGTTATCATTCGGATCAAGCTTCGAACTCTGCGCGCTGACATTTACGATCGACGGTGGTGGTATTCGCCTTCTCTCCCTCTCTCTCTCTTTTTTTATTTTTTTTTTTATATTTTTACAGTTCGACAGTGTAAACCGTTTTCAATTTCCGCGAGAGAGTTAAATTTATCTACACCCGTGAACACGACAAGGCTGCACTAACAGTCAATTGCAGTTCTGTTAATATTGACGATCCCGCTGTCACGAAGAATTAATAGAACACTATATAACCGACGATTCACGTCGAATAGTCGGAATCGCTGATGGACGCGATTTCCTGTTTCGACCGATCTAATTCGTCATTAGCTTCCTATCGTAACAGGAAAAACGATACGATCAATTTTACTCGTATAGCATGTTGATTACGAGTCATACCTGTCTGAATTTTCGCTGGAGCCCATCACTCCTGTTGAACGATCGAGAAGGAAAATTTTGAAACTGTGATAAAAATCTACACCAGCTAAATTGTTATTTTTACGAACTGACTCCAGAGTACTGTTTCGCCTAGGGCCTATAACGTCGTTAAGACTGCTCCGACAGGGGCGTACGAACGCGTACAATAAACGGGACTTCGCAGAACCCTCAATCTACGAAGGCCGCGCAAGTTCATAATCCCTCAAAGCACGACTTGAATGCACTGGTAATCCAAGCCTGGCACAATTTTCTTGCCAAGAAACCGGCCAAAGAACAATGAAAAAGCCCTGGCCAGGACGATCTTCGAGACAATGCAACCAAAGGTCTGTTTCTTCGCGCTGACGATATGCAAATTGTATTAAGTGTCCGCCCTCGGTGTGCACGGTGTATCACGAAACTTAAGCCGTATCGCGCAAGTGTCACGAGCTGGTGCCACTGGCATCCTCCCTTTGTGCTCCCTTAAACCCGGACCCATTATCTCGACCAAGCTGGAAGCTAAAACAAGGCGCCATCAGGGTCTGATCCGACCCTTTGCCACCTTTACGCGTCCTTGCGAGAATCCTACCAGGAATCCTTTCTCTATGGTGTCTCGCTGATCCTACGAGTGGCCTTTGTCGACGGACATCTCCTTGGGAAATATTTCTCAGCCAGCTTGCCACGGATAATTAAACGACTTAGCAGCGGACGATAGAGGGGCTTGATGAACCGACGGCCAAATTTCGCGGGTTTCATCGTCAGCGTTGGATGCTGAGTTGGGAAAATTCGTTGCCAGCACGAAAGTTCAACTTCCATCTTCAAACTTGGGGCGAGAATTTAGTGTTGTGTAATGGGTGGAAGAGAAAATTCTTTTCTAAACATTTGCATATTTCTTTCATTGTTTTATATTTGGTGGCTATTCTTAGTTATTTTACCAGGAAGAATCTCAAATGGTCAGTTATAAATTGCAGATATAAATGAAACTACAAGAATCTTTGGAAAAGACAAATCAAAATATAAGATTTATAAATACAGGTAGCCCTCATACAACATGGCACCCTATAACACGGTTTCGCTCTAACACGATAGAATAAATTGCGAAAGCCTTTGTACAGCACTGGATAACGTGCTTTTTGTTTAACATATTTCGAAATTAAATTACCTTAAAATAATGGCGGGGAAAAAAAATGAACTATAGTGCCTTTACATGAAAATATACAGGGTGGTCCACGCAACTTGCACACCTCTATAACTTCGAAAGTATGCGTTGCAGGAAAAAGTTTTGTATGCAAAAGTTGTTATTTATTTTTCTTATAGATGGAAGCGTTTCAGGTAATTGAAGGTCGACTTTGTTTTTTTAAACATATTTTTTTTAACTATATTTTTTATACCAAAATATGGAAGAATGTGAAATTCTGAGTAAAAAAATATTGACCTTCATTAACCCTAGACCTAATAATTAACGTGCAACGCATACTTTGGAATTTATAGAGGTGTGCAAGTTGCGTGGACTGTACAAACCACCCTGTATAAATAAATTATAATTTACTCGTTTATAACTTTATTCGAATAGAAATTCCGAAAAAAATTTATTAAATTAAGGTTACATTAAATGAAAATAATATTTTTTGTTTTCATTTTCGTTTTGTTTTGTATATTTAAAAAAATTTAGCTGCTTATATGGAATTACAAAAAAGTGTTTGTTGTTAATAAATTTTCGGAACGTAACCCCTTTTTTGTACTGATTCTGGGTCTCATATGACAGGGTTTCACACAACACCGCATTTTCCAGGCACCTATCTACCGTGCTAAATAATAAATTCAAACTTTACTTTAAAAAGTGTTTCTTTATGGAAAAATTGTTCAATTATTCAATCGAAAGATTGACATAAGAAATGCATTCTCCAATCAACGATTAAAAACAAATTTGATCGAATTTTGGATAAAAATATTCTTTTTCAACAATTTTTTTCTCAGTTCCGATAAAGAATATAAAAAGGTAACGTCTAGAAGAAGAAGATGCATCGTACGAACGTTCGATTAATTGGAGTTTCGCGTTATTATCGAGAGATTACAGGTGATCGAACGATGGCACCCAGCAGGTGTCGACATTAGTTAGTGGGTCGAGCCGCAACGTGCACAAAGACGGCCTAATCGGCGGGCATGAGACGGGCAGGGGTAATCACGTTCACGGCCCAATAATCATACCATTATAATTAATGTGCCGCAATTAAGGTGGTAATATAGGACGACCGACAATCGAGCCGTGATTGTCGATTAAACGTTTTCGCAGTTAGAGAAGGCGCGATGCACGTGAGCTCGTTACACCGCTGCGGTTCCAAGTGAAAACCCTCTGTCAATTACTTCTACCGTTTATTTTCAACCAAACGCGTTTCAGCTGAAATCTGAACAGTGTTTAACCTTTAACTACAAACGTATGTTTTTAACACGTTATTGGGAACGTGTATTCTCTTATACTTTTTATCGGATTTTTATTCGCTATAAGTGTTGCAGTATACAAAAGTTCCACAACATAATTTCTTCTATTTTTACTTTTTAAAAATTTCTTGAAGGTAAGCAACAATTGCCTTTTGCAGCTGCTTTCCACTTGCGTAATTTGTACTTAAACATTTCTGCAATTTAGCAGGTTTTTCGAAACCCAGCGAACTTTATTACTTTACGACTGTCAAAGGGTGGTTCTCACCCACTTCCCTTGATTTTCGTTTTAGTCAATCAAGTATTTAATTTTATCTGATTCGCTCGTCTATCCCTACAGCACGTCGATCTCCACCGAACTATAGTTTTTAAAATGAACATTTTTCGACATTCCATTTTCAACTCTCGCCCAGTCAAATCGTCTCTTATAATCCGTTGCCAATCCTGAGGTGTTTTTTAAACTAACAAGCTGAACTTTTATTCTATTTGATGAAACAAACAACTCTATCCTCAGTCAGTGGTTTATTTAATTTTGTCAATTTTGTTGCTAACTAACTCGCGGTGTCATTAAGCGTCAAAAGAAATATAAAACCACAGAATCATCGATACAAAGCAAAATACACGATCTCGAACGCGTTAATACCAGAAGAACGATACCGAATAACGGTCCAGGAAAAATTACCATCGCAGAAGATCGATCGGTCGATCGCAATCAACGAAATGTAGCGAAACAATGAAATCTAGCCAGCGTTGATAAGCGGTAGACACAGACCTGGAGTGGAAACAGGAACGAGGAATAAATTGGATTAGAACGTTGCAAAGAAACGTACAAAGGAAACTGAAAGTAAATAATGGAGTCGACAAAAAGAGGAGAAAAAGAGAAAGACAAAAAGGAAGAGTGTACACGTACGTTTAAACAGAAGAACGAAATGTGCGAGGGGGGTTGAACGAAACAACGACGAATAGAGAGAAAGAATAACGGTAACGAACTTGTTGCAATAAGAATCGCAAGGTAACGGGCTCACCGGTATTATTTCGGCAGCGAAGTCAATTTGCAATCAGCGGTGCACCCGTTCGCCCCTCGTTCCCATCGGAACGAGTACAGTCCGTATTTGCTATAATGCGATAAGAGGCGAGTGGTATCGTACATTTAAATGAGAACGGTTCCACGTCCCCGTTCTTTCCTCTTCTTTATTTTAACCTTCTCCTTGTCGTCGTTTTCATTCGACGAAAGAAAAGAATATGCTTCGTTTGGGGATGGAAACGATAATTGAAGAGTTTGCGGCAATAAGGCGGTAGATCGACTCTTCTGCACATCTTTTTGTATATTATCTATCTTTTTGTATTTTCCTGTACATCATTAAATTAAATTAATTAAATTTCCTGTATATCAATTTCCTGTACAAATTAAGGTATCAATAAATGCAATGCATTTGTAATAAAATGCAATGTTAAGTTCACATCTTCTGAGGTACCATTATGTAAAATTTTGCATGTTTTTTATATTTAATACTCGGTTGTTGTACGCTATTCAGGATATCATAACATCATCGAGGTATCAATATTTACTTTTAAGTATATAATAAATGTATCAATCATTTATCTAGCTTTGCGAATCAGTTATAGTTTCAAGAATAATTGTATGTATTTTAAATTATTAATATTAATTTTGAATATAGAAATTCTCTTTCAAAGCTTCAATATTTTATCAAAATTCATTTGACACACTGATTACCGCAGCGAAAGTACAAAAATCCTTTCATATCGTAACCCTTATTTCACTTTTACATTCAATTAAAATCATGGTAGTTTCCCACATATTCCTGTACGTTCATTTTTCAATATTCCACTCTACGATCTTTCAATCTAAATGAAAAAAATTTAATCAACATTTAACTCTTTCTTTTATTACTGCATCCACCGTATGTACGGGAAGAGGGATGGTGAACGAACATTTAAATAAAAATGTGGAATCGTAAAGTGTGAAAGTAAATTGAAAGAGCCTCCAGAAAATAAATCGACAATGCAGGACGCTTAGAAATGGCCGCATGCATGCGAATTACAACCGACAGACATACCGTAAACGTGTTCGTTTAACAAGGGTAAAAATACGGGTGGTGAATATAAAGGGAAACGAAATATAAAGTAGCGGAGGCTTGGCCAGACGGGGGTGGGGGAGGAGGTGAGGAAAAAACTCGATCGCCCACCCTCCGGAATATTTGAATTCATAAATGCGGGGCCACCCTTCGAATCGAGCTTCTGTTCTTCTGGAAAAAGTCTATCTGCTTGAATCGATACGAGCCTGATCTTATAGAGCTACCTAATATAGTAGAAATTTCTTACTTTCCATCAACTTAATTTATATTTATCATAGCATAAATTTTAACCTTGCAAACCTTTAATAAAATAATTATTTAATACATGTATCGTGCATTTATTTAAATGAAAATTTTAATTCAATTAGCTTGCTCTTAGAAGCTATAATTGAGAGTGTTTTTAAATATTAATAGTCGTAGAACACGAACTTTGTATCCTGAAATAATTAAAAAATTTAACACATTTTTACTTAATACCTTTCGACCATCATGAAGATGGTATATTATATACCAATATAACCAGGTAATTAACTATTCATAGGTTTAAATTAAAAATGAACTCAATGCTAAATAAAGTTACATATGTTCGTCAAAAGTTCGTATATTCCGGTTTTTGATTGAACCGATTAGTTTTTCATTAAGAAGAATTTACAGAACCCAATTAACATTCGAGACAAAAAGATGCTTCTAGACAGGAATCAAATTCTGATAGTTGTGAGAAGAATCACAAAAATGGAGAAGAATAAGGGATGCGTGTTCCAGAAGAACTCGAGTGGTCAATTTATTTCAAGTTACTTATCCATCTTCTCCGAATAACAATGTTGCCGGGATGATCCTCGGTGCTCAACGAATTGGACAGCAGTAACAAGACACTTCTACGGAATCGTCGAAAACTTGCGAGAACGTAATACCGCGAACAAGAAATATGGATAAAGTTTTCGATAGAAAGCTGCTACCTACAACAATTTGTCCCTACGAGTATCACGATTTGAATCATTTTTACCGATTAAGAGGACTTTTTCTCACGAACTGATCCTAACACATTGCGAAACATTTCATCAGTCAGTAGCCAGCTATTTTTTTAACCCTTTCCACTCGATTGTCCCCTCAGAGGGGGCATGAAAAGAATGCAGATGATTTTTAAGCGAAATATAACTCACTTATTTTTCTTTGTTGAAATTTACTTCCAAATAAAATTTAAATAATTTGTAACTAATTATTTTGTAATTAAGTATTCTGGGATTGCTTTCTTGGCACAAAAATTTTGAAAGAACAGTTTTTGAATTAGATACAAACGCTAAACAAGAATGAAAATTTGCGGTTTCAAAAACATATTAAAAATATGAAACTGAAAGTTTCAGTGCCAAATTTATCGTATTATGAGAGTAACTTAAATACTACCGAAAATGTGAATTTCTTCCGTACGAAATCGGATCACACCGTTTTTTAATTAAATGCTTCCGAAGCTTTTGAAATGTTTGGAACTGTTAAATTATTTAAAATCGGTGAATGAAAAAAAAATATTTTCAACGAACACGTAAACGAAAGGTCTCGTGCAAGTTTAAAATAGTTCAAATCAATTAAAACTTGCATTGAATCGAATATTCCGTTCGGATGAATGTTTTAATGAACTCTCGGCAGAACTGAACATGAAAGCTTTTAAATAAAAATCTTTATACAACGAACGTGAAAAAATATATGCGAATATAAATGTTTAATCCTATCATAATTTGACAGAAAAATTTTAATATACATTTTAATGTACCGCGTTGAATACAAATGATTAAAAATTCAAAAGCAGATGCTAAAAATAAAACAATTTCTTTCTGTTGCATAATTTTGAAGTCAAAGTTCATCGAACTCAATTTATTTGCTGTTAATACAAACACTCACCCTTACGATAAATACTGAAACAAATTTTCGATATAATTGAATTCTGTATTCATTTTAAATAACGACAGAAATATTTTTACAAATGCAAAAATTCAATTCTGCTTTTTCTCAAACAATTCGAACACGTTGTAAATTGTTTCGATAATTTTTATTTGACTTTTGAAAGCCTATAAATTCCCGAAATTCATTCACGAGCGCGACATATGAATTAAAATCGATGTCCAGCTGCAACCCAATATGCAAACAATTTGTAAAAAATTTATTTTTCGGCAATAAATGCTTATGCGATAAAATCACATCATGGTGTATTAAATAACACACAACGCACATCAAATTACATAAAAGGTAAATGGAAATTTGGAGTAAAGGATTCTAATTAAAACACGAACAAAATTTTTCGTAAAAGCAGCGATCTGATAATATACACAAAAAATGTACCAATCAGGATTTTTGCGCTTCGATCTTCGTGTTCATTTTGAAACGCAGATATTGCGCGTCAGAAACGGAACGAGACAAGCTTCGCGGAAGCTTCACCTCTGAAAAATCCGACTGTCCACAAAAATTACAACGAACCTGACGTTTCACGTCAACGAGACGTACCTCGAACAACGTCATAAGGGGAGGGGAAAAAAAGAGGCCAGCTTCTAGCTGCATGGACATCTCATTACAGTATCGTAAAAACGCAATTTCCGGGTGAACGCAATTTCGTTCGTTTCGCGCGGGACCTTCCCTTGACCAACAGCTGCGAGGAACGATGTTTCACGGGGTCCCATGCTCCTACGGTACGCGAGGAACATTAATTAAATCGGCTGGGATACGAACGGTACGCGGGGGCCAAGAGAGGGGAGGGGAATGGAAAACGAGCGGCATCCCTTTGACAGCAGTCAGCTTCTATCGCAAATTAAAGTCCCCCGTCGCGTCGTCGCGGGCCGTGCCCGGGTCTAAAATAATTTCGCGCGGATACACTTATACGCGCTGCAGTTTTCACGTTAATTCGTTCGCGGCGAATTATCATTCTTTGAACGGACCGCCGCGAATCGGAGAACGTTGTTGCAAACCTCCCTTTGAAGCGTTCCGGGGGGATGAAATATTGAACAGCCTCGGTTCGCGCGACGATCACACGAATTCTCCTGTTCTTTGATCGTTTCGGTTGGCTTTCAAGCCGGATGAGGGCCTTAATTGTGAACCAGATTTGTGTTTCTTTGAGCACGCGTAGATTGTTTGCGTTCTTTGAACGGAGCTCCTACTATAGCATAGATGAAGCATTTTGTTTAGAATTATGTGAGTTGTATAAATTATACAACTTTACGATCTAATTTCTTCGAAATTAACCCCTTGCCCCACAATATCGAGTCACACTCGTGACGCACCCTGCAGTTCAGATGTGACCTTCAAATTTTGATTACAACTCAATTTTAAGTTTAATTATAACTACATATTATGATTATAATCATAATTTTTACCTACTGACAAGTTACAAAATGGCAGTAATTATTTATTTTATTTTTGAGCGACAATCAATACGATAAGCGAGACGCGACCACCCCGTTCGCTACGAAAAAGCGACGAAGAATCCTCTCACCGGCAATTTCTCCAAAAAATTGCATCGAAAAAAAAAAAATGCAACAGCCGTGACTCGCGTCAATTGCAACGGTTCCGCGCGGTGGAACTCGACACTCGTCGAACAACGCGGGCTCGGCAAATCGATTACAGAAAGAAACGCCCGGTGACATCAGCGGTTTTATCGCGGTTCAGATTAATACCAGCAGCCTCGACATTCCCACGTATCCGAACAGAAACAAAAAATCGTTTCGCCCGTCCTCGATTCCCCACCCCTCCGCCAACCCCCTCCCAAACTCACCAATTCGTGGCACGTGCATGATTTTTGTACGTTTTGCGTGTCGGTGGTCGTCCACGACCCTAGTCCCGCACACTTAATCAACTCTCGTTACGGTCTAATGGCTTAATACCGTGGCCTGGCTTTGTCCGGGAGTCCAGCGGGATCTCTCGCCTGTAAGCTAATTCGAATTTAAACCCTGCCACTTGCTCGCCGGTCCCGCTTGCTTCACGCCACTCTTCGCCGAGAGTTACCCACCACCGTCCAAGCCTAGCCCTCTGATCCGTAGTTTTCGCAAACGTTCCCGAGGCTGAAATCCACCGCCACCTCCCCTCCCCATCCCCCGCCCCCGCCCCTTCGCCCTTTCCTGGTAACTCTTGTTACCGTACCTTCAATTACCGGACCATAACTTTCGTCGTTGACCGGCGAAATCACGCTTTTAAGCTGAATGCGTCCATTACGTCGTAACGCGGAACGAGTTTAGCCAAGGCTAAAATATTTCCACGGGAACCATCCCTCGAATCTCTCGAAGGATCCCTCGGGGATCGTTGTACCTGCGGTTTTTTTGGCTTCTTAACGCTTGATTTTCATGAGCTTTCGTTTTTCTTTTTTTTTTTTTAAGACGTTCAGAGAGGGTTGAATGGATCATCGAACGGGCTGGATGCGAATCGCGAGAACGCCATTTCAAAACCTACCCTTTGCCCACTTTATTTTAACCAAGGAAACGGGGTTGTATCCTTACGAGGTTTTAGAACAATCTGACAAAGTTGTATGCACTTTCGGTATAATATGGAATTGGAGGAGATAGCTAATCCTTCGTGGTCAGTAACTTACAAAATCGTGTATATGTTTAACAACCATTGCCCTATGTTTTTGGCATAAATAACAGAATATTTATACCGGAATAAGAATGGAATTATTATTTATTTTATTTGAAGTAAATAAAATACTCCGTCCTCAAAGGGTTAATCGTACTTTCTTTCTGTCATTAGTATTTTTTATTATTTTTTAATTAGATACATAGAAGCCATATGCTCGTCAGTATTAATAGTAATATCGTAAGTAACAATTTTATATAATTCAATAAATAATAAACAGAAAGACAGCTAGGAAGGAATAATGCAATAAATTATATTAGACATATCGAATCCCACGCATCACTGAATTTTATAAATTAATATAATAGTATGTTAAGTACTTTTTTGAATAAATGGTTTCTACGTTAACTAGGGTGCAGTATTTCCAAAAGAATAGAAATTTAAAAGTATACCCTACTTCATTCGCGAATTAAATTTGAAAATTGATTGACTGCATCCTTAACAATTAGGACTTTAATATGTCTACTCCTTTCGTCCGTTTCAACTGTGACGGTTAACGTGTTGAGTCCTTAAACGAATATTATAATCCTTCAAATTTTAATAAATAATTTTAAAGACCAAAAGTATGGAACTTGTTATTGGAATAAAATTTTCTGATAAATTTACTTTCTTTATGACTTTTATCTCTTGATGTTCAATTCTGACTACATAATATACGTATAAAAATTACGCATGGATAGCAAGCGAACCGAGCTTCGTCTATAATATTTTCGAGGGCTCTGATTAAATACGATTAACCCAGTTGAAACAATAAATCCACGGGCGCGTTCACTGTTATACACAAACAGGCACACCGGTGTTGATGTTGTTTGGATTCATCGAGCTAAGCAGATCAAGGATTACATGTAATTAACGTTTGATTGATGCGATGATCTGCGCTTGGTTTCACACCTATGAGGCCGAGCGACAGGGCGAGATCCTCCTAGGCAAGGGTTTTCACGCCGTAAATGGATCCAATAATCGCAAGATTGCTATCATCTCCGGTGGCAGTAACGCTGAAATCTCCTTTAATGTCGTTCTTGCGACTCTCTGAACGCCTCTTGTGCCACTTAACGTCCTGATTTTCTAATCTTTCCCGGTCTCAACGGCTATTTTCAGAAAATAACGTACAAAGGTAATAATGTGTCTGATAGTTTTGTAGAAAAATTAAGGAACATTCGATGCTGAATAAGTAATATAAGTATTTAGTGTATTTAGTATATTTAATCTTTTTGTTACAGTATTGTGGGTAATAAATTTATGAATAATGTCGTTATGAGAAGAAAAGACAAAAATTTCAAGAATTATCGATAACAGACGTCAAAAGATTTTCTGACAATTTGAGAATAACATTTAATAACTAGTACTGAATACTACTGAAAGAGTTGATAAGTGTGAAGTGTTAAACAACTACTGAGAAAGCTAAGGCTGGTTTTGAAAATTTCATTAGGTAGTAATTCTATTTTTAACCAATATAATTTGTTATTATTTTTATTGCTAAAAATGTTAAATATCTAATGCAATATTTCCAATTAAATAAGTAGACGAATTCCTAATAACTGAGTTTTGGACTGTTTTATTTTAAACATTCGCATCAATATACCAAGATGAATATTACAGTCTCAAATCTACTCCAAATTTCCATTTTACCTATGACCTGCAATAACGAACGAGTTCAAGAAACAAATTGTCCGCATAAAACCTTCGACAGCCATAAAACGATACTTAAAACCGAGATTCATCGTTGATTCTCAGAATAACGAAGGTGTTCAAGGAATAAACCGATCAGATTATGAAAATTGTCCATACGAAAGCTTCAGCGGCCATAGGACGTGGCTGAAAATCGATGGCGCCGGCCCCATTATCCGATATCGCCGCGATCCTCGAATCCCGTGCATCGTCAGGTAGGGTCGTCCCAAAGGTGAATATCGACACGGCAATATCGCGGTAAACCGGAGAAAATATGTATCGGGGGTAGCTCATCTGTTGTAGCCGGTAGGCATGCAGGCGCCATGTGCGGCCGCAGTCAACGCAACGCCCACGCACATCCACGTCCTCTACCCTGCCCTGCCGATTACACTGACTCGCCCCGGGTTATAACCCGTCCCGTATCGGTCCTGGGGGACGGGACGGCATGGTAAATACGGGACCGGGGAACAGCGACGTCGAACGACGACCAGCTTCCCAATGGAATCGTTCGCACGTCTTTGTCTCCACTTTTATCCCCTCGATTCACCTTCAACCCTTTGCACTCGGACCAATTTTTTTATCCGTTCCAGTCTAGTCTATTTTCACAATGAACTTTTCAGTCTGATGTTTTATTAAACTTAATTAAATCTTAACGTTTCCTTTAAGTTATCACAAATATTATCATAACAATATCATTGTACTAAATTCCAACATAAAACTTGAGTGGTTTCGAAATAGAATAGGTTGAGAGATCGCAAATTTAATATCCTCGAATGGAAATAATCACGAAATAACGAAGAAATCGATGGTTCAAAAAATAGATTTATGTACCTTTGAATCGTATAAAACATTTTGAGTTATCCTTAACGAAGACGTTACCTCTTTATACCCGGTCCTTCATTCGATTCTTTTGAAACGGCGAATGTTCGGCTTGACGTTGAATCGCGAAAGAATCGAAGGAAAAAGAGGGGTCTTTTTACGTGTAGCTTGTTACTTTCGGATTAATACGCTGCGCAGCGGAGTTTGATATGAAAAACAGAGAAGGAATTAGCTTTGACGGGATATAAAAAACAGTCTGGAAGAGGAAAGGGAGGGAGGAACATAGATCCAGCTGTGTGTATAAACTTTAATTTGCCCGTGATGCTCACAGATGCCTTTCGAGCTAATTTTCCGTTCGATTCATCCCTCTCATTTGTTCTTTGCTTTGAATTCTCTCCGCGTAATTAGCTATTTTTCGTTTCACGTCATCTTCATTTTTAATTTCAAAACTGGGCGTAAAAAATTCGTTCAGAAAAGGTTTTTTTAAATGTTCCGAGAAGATCTGCGTGTTTGGGTGTTCGAATTTTATTCAAGGATTATTTCTATTATTATTGAGAAAAGATTTAAGATTTAAGATTGTCGTTAATTGAAATGATTACCCAGAGTAATAAAATATATTGAATTAGTTATTCGATATTTATTAAAATTTCTCTAACGATTTCTTCTTAGGTTTTCGTTTTTCTATCTTATGTAACGGCACACGATTAATAACATCGTAAAAAACAAAATAAAACGTATCTATCTATAGAACATCCTTTCAGCTGGTCAAAAAATGAAAGCGTTTTTACATTAATAAAAGTCACAATCCCTAAAGTCTATCATGACGTGTGGGAAGGATCGGACAGTGAGGTTCATTAATCAAAAAGGAGATCCGAAAACAAGCTTTGTGTACGTTAATAGCTCGTTGAATATATATCAAGCTGTGTCGTTGGCTGATTCACAAAATGACTCACACAAAGCACAAACGCGAGTGGTTATTTTTTCACTCGGTCTCGATTTCAGAGCGTGTTTAAATCGAGCCGGTGGGCGTCATTTTACGTCAACTATCCAAAGAATGCCATGCCATGAACATCAATTGACGTCACAGGAAAAAGCCAATCTTCGAGTTGACATATTTGCTTAACGTTTAAACGAATGACAGCAAAAGTTCTGCTTCGAAAATTCTACGCAGGTCCGGCAAAACTTTATATACGAATGACCACTCTTGCCGTCATTCCGTGTTATGCAAGATCCATTAGACAATAAATCCTATTTAAAAAATCTCAAGGTTATCTTAAGTTTTGTAGAGAGAAAAAATATAAAATGTCGAAATATCATTATCGATAATTATCTTTTTGATTTGGGAAGGATTTTAATACTTTCGGTTCTATTCGGACATGTATGTTTCAAAACGTTATTTAATTTGTTTTTGAATTTTAAAAAATGAGGTTCAAAGCTGTAACCCGTTCATCCGTTATACGGACAGTAAACACACTTTAAAAATATTCCAAAACCATACGATCTTTCTACTTTGGAAAGCTTACTAATTTAGTATTGACTCTAAATTGGTGACTCGAAATTTAATATTTAACCTCTTAACATAGGATTATTCTGAGGTGCGTCAGTTAGAGTTAAATATATGTCACTTCAATGTTAAAACAATTGGAGAAAATTGAAATATTATATATACTTCACATTTGGCAAGCTTTGACTATGAAAACTGTAATTAGATTTCGCATTCGAAACACAAGGTGCGTCGCAAGTGCGACACAATATGAGGTCCAGTGACATTAAAATACTATGAATTTACATTGCACTGTAGCAGTGTAGATCTTAAAAAAATTAGCAGGAGGAATAAGAAGACTATCGAAAGAGTTAATGTCCATAGCTATTACTAATACTATATAATATACAAACTTTTTTAACAAAAATAAAAAAGGATTTTTATTGAAAATCCCTATAGTATAATTCCAATACCAGGGAACTAACGATGTTTTGCCATTTTGAAGATCCGCTGCATTCTTTAATCGCGAACGGTAAACTGGCAACTGTAAAACAAGAGAAGAATAACCGGAATCGACCGCAAAAAGGCTAATCCACAGTTAAACACTCGAACGATTCGACGTGCTTTTGAAAAGGGTTTAGAAACTTGGCAATGAAACGTAGAGGCAGAGGAAAAAGCACGTAGCTTGAAGCTGCGATCGCGGGCACAACGTGCAGCATCGTTTCCACAGAGAATTTATTCCGTTCGTTGGTTCACGCACACCGACCACCGACCAAGTATCACCGGAGGGAGAGGAAGGGTTGGTCACCGGTTATAGGGTGTAGCTGGCATGAAGTCAAACAGCGTTCATAATTTACGTAGCTTCGTCTGTGGCCACGGCAGGGAAGCAGTGCCGTTTGCCACGCAGCTGAGTATCACGATAATTTTAACCAGTCGAAACGAACGTTTCTATCCTGCCGCAAAATCCACCCTCGCGCTATTGTTCCGTGTGTACACGGAAATTGCTCTATTACTTCTTAACCCTTCTTTGGATTTTCAAATTTAGGGACCATTACTCTTAAAACTGGTAAATAAAAATTCATTTTATTCACAATATTTCAAAGTTTCACTAAAGAAGGTTTAAACGCCGTGGAATTTGAAAGATTTATCGTTTTGAGTACAATAAGTTACTTTTAGAGTTATTGTTCAGCTGGGTTCAAATTTTTGGGTGATTGTCGCAATCAAAATGGAGTTATTGATTTTCAAATTCTGATTTTCGATTTTATATTTTATCATTTGTGTATTAACACTTCGACTGCCACGCCGAAATCACATGTTTTGCTCAGAATGCCACGGAAGTGCACCGCTAGATGCAAGATTGCATAGAAATTAAGGGGGTACATTTTATTTCAAAAAGTGGCGTCACAGGAGAAACCGTGGCCGGTCATATGTGACCAATGTGGCAGTCAAAGTGTTAATTTGAATGTGTTAATTAATTAACAAATTATTTTATAAACGATGGAACAATTGAAGTAAATGTCAATGTCATAATATTTAACTGAATAAAGGTATTACGGAAAATTAATATTTAATGACAGTTTATATGTTACATACATGGTCCACAATAATAATAATATAACTGCATTTGGGAAATTAAAAATGGCCTTTAATATATATTTAATATGATTTTTATACTCCATTATTATTCTAAGTGTTACATTTCATCAATTATTTTTTAACACTAGAACTATTATACCAAACAGATCAAAATAACTTGTTCCACTTTTCTTATTTTATATTAAAAAATTTATCGAGATACTTTTGTCAAAAAGGCTTACTTTTATTAACACCTTGCCGTTCCATTCTTTCCACAGGTGCGTCAGACAATGCTAAATATTTATTGTTACAATGTTAAAATAAATAAAGAAAAATCTAATGTTATATAGAATTTACATTTAACGATAGTGTATCATACCAATTATGGTTGGAGTTACACTTGATTCAATTGTAAGGTGCGTCACGAGTCTGACTCGTCAAAGTACGGCAAGGGGTTAAGATAAAGAACCATTCTGTGTTATAATTTATGTTCCACCTCTTACTCATTCCGTTTTCTGCTTTATCCTTAATTTAAAAGAAAGCGTAGTTTAAACGTCTAGTGTTAAACTATCATACTCGAACTTATGAAAATCCAACACTCATTCCTTCGGAATTCAACGTCGAAAGACTCGCCGGGTAAACGTTCATCGTCGCGAAACGTAGAGGGACGTGATGCTCGAGGAAAGCAAAAAGCTCTAACGGAAGCGCGAAAGTAGCATCGAAGCTTTCTGGCCGAAATTTACGGACGAATCAGCGGGAAGATCTCGCGAACGTTGAATAGCTTTAACGAACCGAGACGTGCGCTTTCTCGCGCGGAGACGTTCGTACCTGCTCTTGGTTAAATCTTCCTCGCCCCATGGTCCCTCGGATGATTTCCTGGTCTCGATGGTTACAGAACACGTGCAACCATCACCGGGCAACGGGGTAAAACTTCGTTCCGCGCGAACACCGGCTACGTGTCCCTCGATTCCCTCTTAAATACGTGACGCCGGGATAACGATTCCCGTACCTCCCCCTATTCACAAAGCGACTTCAGGAACCGTGCTGGGACGCGCGTGTACACATGGGATTAAGATTCGATCAGTGATTACAGTTCGAAGAAAAAGTACCCCGTTCCAGGGGATCGACCTATTAAACGTTATCTGCCGGAGATACGGCCAAAGAGAGATACGAGAGTCGGGTTCGAAACTTCAGATAAGCCGATGGAATTAGTAATGGGCTGGCTATCGGATCGAATCGCATTCGAATATCATTTGAAACTGGAATTCTTTTTTTTTTTTTTTCAAGTTTTCAAGGATTCGAAAGTCAGTAATGTTTAACCGGGAAAGGAATAACTATTTTGTTGAAAAATACAAAATTCAATTTACTTTTGTTGCTTCTTTAGACATTTTTTTAAATATTCAATACGATTTCATTAAGCAGCAAATTTACTCGGAACAAAGAGTTAGAGTTACAAATAATAAAATTTAATTCAAAGACCTCGGCACGACAAAGCGTCGATAAGGTACAAAGGTTATTAGATTTTTCAGTTTCCAAGAATTTGAAAAATATTTAGAGATACAACAAATTACAGAATTTCTGACCCTCGCTCGACGTCATGCTGGAAATAAAAAATCATATTTTCACAAACCGCCCCGACCCATCGCAATTAAACATTCCACCCGTGCAACGAATGTTCTGAAAAATTTACCCAAATACAAGGACAGCCATCGCCGACACTCGTTCGAAAATTCCAACGCGAGCCAGGGACCAATTCATGTTATAAAGCTAGGAACGAAAAAAAAAAAAAAATGAAAAAGGAAGGGAGGATCGTTCTCTCACCTCCGCGCTATCTACCTGAAAAGGGGGGAGGACGCGGGGGTGAAACGATTGTCCCGAGCAGGAAAACGGCTGAAAGTTCCGGGGCTGTTCGGTCGGCAGCAGTTTAAGTTTCCACAGGGCCGAAGTTATAACGAGAATTGCCCTGGCCGCAAAGTTTCCTCGCATGTACACACTACCCCTCGTCCCCCATTTTTCTCCGCCATTCCCGTGTTACCTCGTGCGTGCACCCCCCTTAACCAACCGACCAACCCTCGGTCTCTCCTTTTTCTCTCTCTCGTTTCGTGTTTGCGCGCATGCTCTACGGGAATTCGCCATGTAAACCGTTGCACACCGCAGACATTCTTCCTTTTCCTTTTTTTTTCTCTCCCCCTTTCTTTCGCTTCCTCCGACATGAAATCCACCCGCGTTGCAACGCTGGTTGCGGCGGCACGGTGCTCTTTTTCTTAGCCGCTCGCTCGCAGGCATTCGCGCGGCGAGAATAAAACGCTGGCATATTTCAGACTTATTGCTCCGCGCGACGACTACTATTCCGCGGCGCCTTTATTGCGACTAGTTTCATTCTTTTCCAGTTTACGGTGTTACCGCTGCTAAGGGCCGCTCTTACACGCGTTTCGACACTCCACCGCCGCGAGCGTTTACGCGCGGATTCATGAACTTCTCTGGATGAGGAAGTTGAATGTACTCATCGATGACCGCGTCTTTATTTGCTATCAATCGTTTACTACAAGGTCTCTTTTTGCACCTTTCAAAGTTACACGGTTTGTGTTCAATTACCTTTTAATTACATTTCGTTCACATTTGTATGGTTTCTTCGTTTTTCTTTGGTATATTTCTTCATCCGTACTCTTTTATTACCATTGCAGCCATACGACTGACTATGGTGAGTTTCGAAATAAAATGTTAGAATAATTTTTAATAATACAGCATTCTCTAGTATTGTATATAATAGATAGTATAATGTCAATTTGAATGATTGTACAATTAGTAATTTCATTCCATAAAAATTTTGAATCGTTTTTTTGAAAAACGTAATTTGTTTATTGTGCTATTTTTTAAAGCAACTTGACAAGAAATTTTAATTTAAAAATAAATGTACGAAATTGCAAACTACATGAAATTACAAGAAACACAGAAACCACCCTTCCTGCTATAATTATCATAACAAATTTAATTCTCTTGATTAATTAGAAAATTGATAAAAGAGGGTGAAGAAACGAAAGCTGTTTTTCAAAAATTGTTGAATTCAAATGAACATCGAACAGATAATTCCACGGAATAACCGTAGGAATTATTATTACACCATGGATGATAACGTTCAATCAAACAGGAACGTAATAATCGTTACAGAATACCAATCAATTATTTTCCAACGCGTAATAAATGTTTAAAGTAATACACGACTAATGAATTCGCGTAATTGTAGGCCGGAGCCATGATTGAAATATATTTGAGTATTTACTCCGTTGCTGAAACGTTAATGAAATTAATTTCAGAGAAGTAATTTCGCGTACCACGGTGCAACCGCAACGCCAACATATTTACGTTGTTTTCATCATTCTTCCGGAAAGTTTGCATAAACGTGCATGATTATTCCGGATGAATGGCCGCCATTGATATTCGGCTACATGTGAAAATTTGAAGTTCGAAATACGCCGACAGCAAAAATTATACCTTGTTTTCTCATTTCATAGCCATGAAATTAACACAGTGGGTATTACGAGGGTACTAATGATATGTACAAATTTTAATAGTATAATCCAATATCAAGGATATGCAAACATTTCCATTGTAAGATAATCCATTTCATTAATATTTTATACTTATTAATATTTATTTAATTCTAAAATTGCAACGTGTTAGAGTATTTTAACGATATTTTAATTTAACTTCTTCAATGATTCAATAATATTAATATGCAGTGGAAACTTTTGTATGCAGTTAATAATTAAAAAAAAAAATAGAAATTGTACATTTCAAATTATATATTGTATAGTTACGTAGAGTGGCAAGTGAAAAATTTAATTTAAAAATTGCACTCATGACATGTTTTAATATATGAGTATTTTTACTGTGATAATTAATATATTAATTATACGTTTTCAAATATTTTAATGAATGATATTCGTATATTAATTTATAAAATAATGAGTTTCTTTATTTCTGTTATTTGTTTCCCTCTTTGTACTTTTCGTTTGTGACAACTGGCTGCACTCGCGCGTCGACTACTGTTAATGCCTGACTAATATCGGTTAATACTACTTAAATGGGTGTTTTACTGGAAGGACACACTATTTCGCATAAACTGAGTACTTCCCTTTACTGCTGCTCACTAAATATGAAAAATACTGACAATTTTGAACAGAATAAAATTTATTAACTTTAGTATTAATATTTATTTAAGTGATACTGTAAATGTAACAAAGATTGTGCTTTTCCAAATAATTGATATAAACCTCCTTATTATTTTTCACATCCTAAAAACTATGTATAAATTTATTAAATTCTTCAGTTTTTTAAACAGTTTATTTTTTCAAATAACATATTTTAATGCAAATAAAAATGTTAATTCAACAATGAACTCAAGAACTATCTCATTTCTTTAAATACCTTCCATAAATTTAAAAACACAAATGACTCAGAAACAATGAATCTGTAACTTCTTTGTACACTTACAAAATACTACTGAAAAATATTAAACAATTTCTCCCATACTTCATGCTACATTCTTTCATTTCAAGCATCTGGCAATAAACTAAATTGCTTAACACATTTTTATCAATTTAATCTTGTAAATGACCCTTAAACGCTGGATCATTGTTAGCCTAATCTAACCCTAACATTTCAGTGTATCCTTCCAAGTCTTTATTTCTGTTTAAGTATTCGATTTTTCGCCTCTGAACGCAGATCTTCTTCAGGGACGTTAATTACTGCTGCAAATATTTCAATCATAGAAATTCCTGAAGTATGCTACAACGTATGCTTATTAAAAAGTTTTACTCAAAAAACTACCGCTTGACTAATTACTTCGAATACCAAATTTTTACTCAAAATAATCGTTAGGTGATCATAATTCAATAATATTTTAAATTCTGTTACATTTTCGCGAAATACAAAATCATTTCCTCGCACCCCTCATTCTGAACAGCTGGCAACAGGCTGTAAGCATCGCCAGCCTCGCGAACGCAACACAGACGTGCAGACGAATGGAACAGGCGCAAGTTGAAATCCAACAGAAATGGAGGGTTGCTCTCGCAAACACGCCAGATTATCGGTATAAAATGCTAAACCCGCGGTTGCACGATTCCCCAGCGAGCGGATTACCGCGGAAGTTTTGACGCGAGGCGAAGCACAAAAGAATCAAAGCGGCAGAATAGAGGGACGGAGGAGGAGGAGGGGGCGGGATGGGGGGAAGAGGCCTGAAAAGCGGCTTGGATCGGGGCCGCGTTTGAAGTAGCATTTCTTTGGCACAAACGACCCTCTTAATCAATTGCTAGCGCCTTTATCGCGGCTCTCGAGCGCCATCCACACCTCTCCGCTCGCCCTGTTTCGCGCCGAAAGTGTAAAGCGGCAGGCTAACAAGCAGCAACTTCGATAAATCTTGCTCGTTCTTCTACTCCGTTCCCTTTTCTTTTTCCATAAGTAATGGTAACTTGGGAAAATGGTCGTGCGTGGTAAGGTACCTCTACTACTGTAGGACTTCGCGTGAAAGGGAAAACAATTAGTTAAAAGAAGAATGATGGTTTACTTAAGCTGCTCGTGGTACAAGGGTCGCTGTGTTACTGATTTTTGGGTAGCCACGCAGCATCGGCTACCATTAAACAAAATACAATCTGGAAAGCAGTGTCGTATCTAGACAAATCTGTATAGGGTGATCAATGGGCCCCATTACGATTCTATTACACTACCTTCATTAATTAAAATGCCTTACCTAATATTTCTTATTTTCCACGATATTATGACAAGTATCTAAAACTAAAACGATCTACTTATCGATAAATCTTATGGGAATGTTTTGCAACTTCAAATGTCGTCTGAACGTTAAGAAACAATAACGATTTATGTTCTCTAAAAAGTAGTTTATTCTTTTTTTAATTTCCTTCCTATAAATCAGCGATTGAGCCGCAAACTTTCGTAAGTAAATCTCGGGCCGATCGCGGGGAAAACGCTTAGGATGCGAGACGCCACGGGTCGCAAAAGCGAAAAGCTCCCGGAAGCTCGGCCCTGGCCTGAACAGGGTGTGCAGCAGGGAAACTTATGAAAATCCGGGATTTATCGCGGCATGTGCGAGAGCCAGCCGCCTCCACGGCTCTGACAAATCGTCCGGAAAGTGAACGTTCGATCGTTCCTGAATCCTCTTTTCGACGGAGCTACGGACCAGGACCCTCTGTCCCGTGGACCAGCTGCCTTTGAAAGCTCTGATAAAAGTTTTAATCCGTTTCGTCCCGCTTACCCGCCCCGCGGACTTCTGCCCGGTTCGTCGTGGCTTCGCCCATTCAACCGGGCTTCCACAACCCTTTTGTCCGTTGTTTTCGCGAAAAATGGAAAATTTCGGCGAACGTGTAGCTTGTAATGGTTTAATGATGTCCCGACAGAGGAAACGTGTGGCCGAGTTGCGGGAGAACTCGACCGAAGCTTTCCAAGACTTGCACAACGTTACACGGCTTGGTCTATTGTCAATGAAGAACTTAATTGTGCACTTCTCGTGTAAAATGTTTCCATTTTAGATAGTAATCATAGCAATTTCAAATAAAACAATTGGAAGAGATATTATTTCAGTTATTATGGGACACTTTTTCAACAATTTATTGAAGAAACACTATTCGATAAATTAATTTGAACTTTTTCTTGTTACAAAAAGAACACATTGTAGGTTACTTTAAAAAATTATTGAAGTTGTATATAAACAAATATGTTGTATATAAACATACATCGCTGCATAATATTCGGGATAGTTGAAAGTTGATAAAAACGTAGATTTATTGAAAAAATACTATCGCCATCCAGCAAGCAACGGGAGTCCACAAATTCTACGAAAATCTAGCCACCGACGACGGAGCCGATAAAGCGAAATAAATGGCCGGCTTATCAGCGAAAAATACCTTGCGCGAAAGTATTATCGATTATGCGAGTCGGGGATCGGTGTATTTCAGTTAAATAATTCTGCATTAGGCCGCACACGCGTGCAAATGCACCAAGCCAGCTAATCTGGCCAGGGCCACCGCGCGTACGCTTCGAAAACGAGAAAATTAATTGCCATCCCAAAAATACGAGGGGACGATCCCCATTATAATAAATTCAGGGGTAAGTTTCGCGGAGGTTACGACCCTGCCTGAATTTATGCACCGTATAAGCCAATTATTTATTGTCGTACTGTGACTTTAACCGCAAACGTAGTTAAAGTAACCCTTCTTCTTTATCTGAAGTTTTATCCGTATCTTTACTCAATTATCAGCTGATGTTGCAATGATTAGTTTAGAACTTCAGCAATTTTTAATTTCTTAACAAAAAATATTTACAATATTTACAATATATTGTATATGAAATTCACTACACTTTCTTGTATTAATTATTTTGTACTATTATACTTTCTGGTAAATATAGACAATAATTATTATTTTGTAACCATTTTACAAAATCATCTTAAAAAAAATTTAGAATAAAACTTTTCATGTATTTTGAGCCGTTGTTTGATCGAAACCCTTCCAAGAAATTACTTAAGTAATTAATAACCCAATTATTTCATATAATTTTTTTAATACGCTGACTGCCACAGTGAAAAGACATGTGTGGTAAGACACACTTAAATTCCAATTATTGTGATTTCTATCGATTAATTATCAAATATAACTATTCAAATTAGTACTTTACACTATTAGCCTAATATTAGCAATATTCAAAATTTATTTGACCTTTTCTTTTATTAATTATTCGATTAGGTAGTCAACGTGTTAATTTTCGACTGAACAATCCTAAAAAATGAAAATGAAAATCATCCCAATGAAAGTTGAAGATCATTAGCAACAAATTTAAAATAACAAAAACTGTTATCTTTGATACGCCAACTAAATATTTAGTTTGTCTGTATTGCTCTTGGTACCGCAATAATGAACTTTAATGTACGTAAACAGAAGACAAGATGGTAGATCGACTTCCGTGGAGTTGAACTCCGTCGAAAGTTCGATTTCTTCATGTATTTTGACCACGAGCCAGAACAGAAAGAACAGCTTATTAAAGAGGACTTACCTGTGCCAGCCGCCCCCAGCCTCAGAACAGCGTCGCCTTGAAGAGAGATGGAGAGGGTGGCCGTGTCCTCGAGGCGTGCAAGAACTTCTTCGGGAATGTCCTCGGGTTCGCGGAGGCGGAGGGTTACTTCGCCTCCGCCTCCGCCACCCTGACCACCACCACCCCCGGGACTCGTCGACGCCGAGTACATGAACACAGATCCGTACCCATGTAATGATTGCAACGGCAGCCTGACGCCGCCCACTTCCCCGACCGGACCCTGAAAAACGACCGGATCGTGTTCAGAATAAACTTTTTCATATATTCTCAACGTTTAACTATCATATTATCTCTTATTTAACTCTAGTACCGTCACTGAATTGGACGAAACGATGTCTTAGCGATCAAAAATGTGTAACCTCGATTCTATTCATGATATTTTCATGAAATTTTGAAGAATTTTAGTTTATTAACGCTTTGCACTTCGAACAATTTTTAATATGACCTATCAGCAACGCCAGGTCATTTTTACTATGGACTACCAGCTATTCCTTAAAATTTTGCTTTGTCATTTAAAAAAACGTGAATACATTTTTAAAAACACACTTTATTAAAAAAACAATTTGTTTCAGCGGTCGCTGCTGCGGCGACAACAGAATAGTAGGTTATCTTACAATGTCGCCGCAGCAGCGACAGCGGAGTGCAAATGGTTAATATAAATCACATTAAGGTATAGGGTGACGAATCATTATAATTTGGTTGGAAACTATTAATAATCGTGCCTTTTTCATAATTTCATTACACCATTTTTAATTTTCTACATCTGTCATACTAAATTATTAAAAGGAATCCTTTGATCGGAGAATCAATGAAAGCATCATATCGATGGATCAAAATTGAGACGGTTCAACTTTTAAGGGGCAAAATATTAAACCGTATAGCCTGATCGTAAAACGGAATTCAACAATCGAAGGCAGCCCGCCTCGTTCATCTCATTAGAACCCAAGAAACTCGCGTTTCCTTTTCGTCTCGAGCGATAACTCGATCCGGAGGAAGACGAAGATGTGTTCGAGCCGATCGAACGCGTAATATTAAATTTAAGAGTTCGTTCAGTTTTCACGTGGACCGGCGTTCGTATTCCCGGGAGAGAAACGCGACTTGGGTCCATCCGTTTTCCTCGCCGTCGATTTCACGTCGAGCGTTCTTTTACGAGCAGAAATATTTTGCCAATTCCACTCCCCCTTCATCCTCCCCGCCCGTCCATGCAAATTTCGATTCGCGAACGTCAATATTTGCTGAATTGCGAGGAAAAAGGATTTCGATGTACCGCCACTCGATTCCACGTCAAACGAGAACTGGCCAGCTTTTGGCTTCTCTCGGAAAACGGGTAATATTCAGCGTTAAAATAAAAGAACTCTACCGTGGACACACAGTGTGGAACGTAGAAAGCAAAATGTTACGATGCTGGACGATTTGCACGTCTTTCCATGTTTATGTAGCTACGATCGGAATCAATTTTCTTTCAATGAGCTTCGGAACAGTATGTCTTCTCTGACAGAAGTGATCGATAGATTAGAAGATGGACAATATTTACAAAATCATTTGTTACACAAGATAATAAAAATAATAAAAAATATAGGACAACGGTTGTAGAATATACGTACGAATTTGTAAGTTATTATGGCGATTAGATTTGGACGCACGTAGACGTCAATCGTACGCAAAGGGTTAATATGGTTCCCAACTTTTTTTATTCCAAATAAGAAATGTACAAATCTTCTATTATATAAAATTTGTGTTTATGAAAATAAAAGTTACTTGTATATAAACGGGACGTGGGTCGATTTTGACACAAATCTAATATTTAAAATACTAGTAAAAAATTTGTCAAATGAAAATGAATGTGGTTCAAGGGTTAAAAAATAAGATCCGTTTAACTTTAACTCTTACTTTTGCAAAATTCTTGCGAAATCAGTGAAAATTGCCAGTTTTCAACGTTGCCTTTTTTTATCCCACGTTTAATCGGACGTTCTACAGTTCAAACAATTTTCCGTCCAGTCAGCACGATAAGACAGCTTTACGAGCGTGTTGACATAGATCCGAAAAGTGTACAAAACATCCACCACTATCGCGAGGCCATTGTAGAACGACGTTGCATTGCTGACGAGTAGGAGAGCCAGGACGTCTCCTCGTAGGACAAACAACCGGAAATGCGGCCATAACAATACGGATACGCAGCAACCAGCGCGCCTCTCTGTGTACTGTTTCCGGTGCACGCGAGTATCGATGCAACGTACGTACACACGCGCGCGCGCGTACACACATATATACACATACGACTGTAATGCAGATTTCCTGAGCTGTAACGTAAATACGGGCAAAGCTCGTAAAAGGCCTCTCCGTTCCTCTCCGGGAATCGATTTCACGTGTTTGGTGAATTATCGAGGGACTCGAAAAACGTCCGTGTGTCAGACTAGAAACGCAGATTTCATATTTGGATTTCGAAGGATCGTAAGTTGTACTGGACGCTCGAGGCACGGAAATCCCCGGAGCGTTTTATATGAAAACACGAAAGGGATCGGGGGATATTGAGAAACGATTGGTTTCAGAGAGGTTTCTGTTTTGTAACTGAAACGCGATCCTTTATTGTGGAATAATCGGGCAGCATTGGACATTTTTCACCAATTTTTGACTGGTACATTTACTTTTTCCTTAAACAAGTGAACTTTCAAGAAATTTTCAATTTCTCTATTTTCTGTCTCAATAAAAAATGTAATACTGTAATTAAATTACAGTACTTTCTTCATTCTCTTCTCTTATATTCTTATTATTCTCTTATATTCCAATTTTAGGGAAATCTTGCTACTTATCTATTTAACACAAAATTTAACCTTCTGGACTCGAAGCACTTTTGAACATAATTAAGTCCAAGTTTCTTTTTTAGCGAAGCTCCCAAAATTCGAAAGTATTATTTTGAAAGAAAAGAGTTACAAGTGCTTATAAATTCATTTATTTTCTTTCCTTTCGTTAATTTGCTATATTCTAATGAATTACACATGTCGCCCTAGAGGCACCACTCGAGCACAAAGCGTTAATACTATAGTTAAGTTATACTATTTACAAGTATCTACTGTTCTTACAATTCAATTAGTTTTTAACCTTTGTTTTGTTTTGTTCAAGTCTAACCCTCATGATTTTAGAACTGTTAAGTTATTCT
Source organism: Anthidium xuezhongi (assembly GCA_022405125.1). Classification (NCBI taxonomy): domain Eukaryota; kingdom Metazoa; phylum Arthropoda; class Insecta; order Hymenoptera; family Megachilidae; genus Anthidium; species Anthidium xuezhongi. Next base: position 1,323,286 of record CM039640.1, on the reverse strand, counting down.
TTAAATAAAATTTTGTTCATAATCATCCCCATAGTTTACTTGTAACTCTAATACCCACTTGCTTCAGTTTAATTGCTTTCAAATTAATATTAGCTAAGATAACCGTGGCTGCTAATATGCATATCAATTTTTCGTTGCATTAAACTTGCAACAAAAGGAGATAAAATAATTCGCTGGTATGTCCGGAGGAATTTAGAAGATAAATTTTCATCGGCAATAAACCAACAACGGAATTCATCTCGAGGCTTCTTCCATATTTCAAACAATCGTCCGTTCCTAAACTTGCTCGAAAAAGAAGCTTACTACTTCCCAAAAACCACGTTTCACGTTATAATCAAACTCGCCTCCCGGCGGAGGCTACCACCGATAATTTTCCATGCATAGTAATACGGGACGCGAAGAATTTGAATAATCCACTTTCACGCTATTTTCCCGTCTGATAAGTCATTAAGCCGCGGGTCGGCGAGCGGCCGAGACTTAATGCGCCACGGAGAGCAATCTGCTTTGTTTCAGCTTCGTTTCGTCCAAACGGTACACCACCAAAGAAACGCGGAAACAACAAACCGAGCCAAGATGAAGTAAGTCGAACAAATAAAATCTCCCTTGTTATCATGGGCATATAAGAAACACGTAAAGTGTGTCCCAAGGAAGTCTGGGACCTTGTTCCCTGCGTGCTATGAATTTCGTAATTGTGGTTGTGCGCGACATTAAGGGGGCAGACCAGTCTAAATGCAAGGGTTTGGTAAATTAATTACTAAGAAGAAACCGCTCAATATACAAAATTGCAAATTTAATGACGTTTCAACAACATTCCAAGTTTTTAATTCCGCTACTCTCAGAGTGCGTGGGTGTTCATGGGGAGGGGGGTCTTGTGGTAGATATTCGCGATACCTGAAATTCAGTCTCGATTCTTTTTCTTTCAATTACACCGAAACTAAAGCTTCCAATTCTGCGCAAGAATCCCTATATGTCGATTCATACAGATTCCAAAAGCAAAAAGAAAAAAGAAAAAAGGGGTGAAGTCGTTTCTCATCGACAAGGGGTTAAATCGAGGGGGCGGGAGAAATACAGCAGCAGCAGGATCGCGTTGGAGACGAAACGGGCGCGCGATCGGCACAGCGCAATAAAACATTTTTCAAAACTGCATGAAACACGACGGCGCAGGAAAAAGCCCATAGAAGGGGACGCGCATAAATGTTCCAGGCGATGAATTATTGCCGCGAAATGGCCGTATCCAGTTGTGCGAGAGCGAGGGTTGAACGGGAGGGGGAGGCCGTGTCGGACACATTGTTTACAAAGTATCTGACCACCGTCATGGCACGAATTCTCCCTCGTCCCCCCTCATTTTTCTGACGTGCGTTAAAGTGCGTTTTGTCGTTGCGCCACAGTGCATTAAGCTACCGTGCAACACGGAGAGGGGAGGGGGGACGGGGTAGGATGAGCGCGACACGGCTGCCGGACGGCTCGAAAAAGAGATACACGGATACTCGATTTAACCCCGCACGTAACATTTATATTTTTGCGGTGCCGACCACCGCTGCTCGTTTGTCCCGCGATCCTGTATCGTTCCGAAGAGGAAAGCCGAATGTAAAACCGGCGGTCGGGCAACGATTCGCTTTTTAGACCGGCAGGATTTTCGTTCGCGGCCATTCGTATCTAGGATTAGGGGTATGGCTTTTGGATTTGCCGGCTTTGCCGCGGGAACGGTAAGGTTGTAAAGGATGAACCTTTTTTTTTTTCCAGCGTGCAGGAAGATTGGGTTCCTTCGTACAGTTTTTGATATTTTAACCCTTAATATGTTAACCTTTTCCCGAGATAAGGGAAGAGCAAACTATAAGCGATCATGGGTGAGGTTTATTTCTCCAAAATATGTAAAAAGGTATAAAAATCCACCCTTAGAAGAGATTAATCATATACATGAATATAAAACATTAATTGTTATCTCATATATATATTAATAAATCAAAACTTAAATAATACAATGTTTTATACACTTTATCAGGAAATAAAATTGACTATACGTTATAGTGCAATATGGAATAAACAAGAAATGTATCTTATCGTAATTAAATTAATTAATGGCGAAACATTTGGCGCAACTGAAATTTCATTATTCTAAGCTCGTAGAAAATTTGAAATTTAAATTTCAGCTCTCGTAACCAATGAACACGAAAGAATCCAACAACGAAACAACAAAAATTTAAAACATCACCGGTGCCTCCATGAAACATTCGACCGTAAACGCAAACATTACCTCTGGTTCTCTCGATTTCGAATAATTTCATCGTCGCTTCCACCCTTTGTATTTTTCACCTCCCTATCCGCTCCTGTCAGTTCGCAATGCGTGCTGGAATATTCCTGTTAGCCAGAAATATCAAGTTACTTTTTTATTTAGCCGTGGCGCACTAATATTTGCTGTTCGACGGTTACCTGATGCGAGCGCAAATTACGGCTTCCCTGCTGGTATCGGAGTGTATCGTCGGTTCGGTTTCCGCTTGATTAATTGGCTAGCAATAATTTCAATCTCGACAGCAATTCGTGAAATGTTTAACGAAACTCGACACTTATCAATGTTGCTTCGTGAATTTTAACTCGCCGGCCATCGAAAGAAGAAAACCGATTTCTCGTTTCAATCTTTTGGTGACTGCACGTTCCGTGGAATTTATGAATCTTGTGATTTTATTCCTTCTGTTAACCCTTTGGCTACGACCACCTCTGTCTTTACTAACTGAATATATAAATTTAAACAAAATAATTTTATTCGCCAAATTTTATTTACAAGGTGATATCTTTTACCACAGAGAATTTTATGTTTTATATTGAATTATTGTTTTATGTTTTATATCCAATTTAAATACGTTTTCCAGTAAAGCTTCCAAAATTCAAAAGCCTTATCTTAAAAAAAAGAATTACAAATGGTTATTATCTATTTACTTTTATTTCTTTCATTAATTTGCTACTTCTTGGTATAAACAATTCGTAAAGTTTACATTTGAAAATGGTCTAGTTAATCGCGTATGTTGCCCCAGAGGCGCCACTCGAGCGCAAAGGGTTAATATTTCGCGATAAAAACGTTTTATACAGTTTTGTAATATGCAGTCAAATTAAGTAATTTTCTGGTAAGAAAATTTGTTGTTTTCTCAATATTTCCAAACAGATGTCAATAATCCAAAATTGATAATATCGAAGTACCGATTTTAAATTTGGAGATAAGTAGCGTACTTGAAACAACGGAATTTAGTTGTACGATCAATGAAAAAGATGTGAAGTGTTGGCGAGAGTTACTGTTGCAAACCGGCAGCACTCGAATCGCAAAAACCCGAACATAAGCCTTTACACGAGCAGTTACGAGCTGGTGGCATCGTAACACGCTTTGTTTTGCAGCTTTTTCGTGTACGGCACACCTGCAAACACTAATGTAACTTTTTTGCCAAGGTACACGGGATTCGTGTGTTGCTTGATACGACTATGCACGATAGTTGTACAAACGAAACATGAGTTCCAGTCGGTACTAAATAGACCCGAATACAAACAACAGATTGATAAACAGTGTAAAGTTTATTGACGTAATTCAAGAATCATTATCCATTTGCAGTAGTTGGTATACAAATGAATTTCAAAAGTTCAACACCATTAATTTATGACACATTTAAGTGTAAGTTGAACTATAATATTTGTAAAGAATCAACACTTAATAATTTCTGTTTACGTTAGCTAGTTTTAATACAACATATTGTTGAATTCACGTTTTTTCACCGGCAATGCTAGCCAGATACGTAAATAATAGCTGTGAATCGATTGGAAATTCCTGTTCGGTATCACGCATTTCCTTTCCATTTATTCTCATCTTCTCAAATCGTCATCCCTTTTACCGTCGTTCCTACCTCTCGCTCTTCTCACGAAGATCGTGTAATTACAATACTTCCTCTTCCCTTTAACGGTCTGCAACCCCTCCGGCGATTTCAGTCATTACAGTCGGCGAGGATCCACCGTCTCCTTCCATGTTTTTCTTCCATTCTACTCTTCGATTGTTTTGCGCCTGTGTGCCCCGTCGATGTTTATCCAAGGCACCCATCAGAATAATCGCAACTCGCAATTTATCAGATAAAGAGAGTACATCTGGACGTTTAGATCAAAGGATTTTTGTTGCTTCGCTTTGCACCTATTCGTTGAATTTCAGGACATTTTAACGAAAAAAGGTAATAACCCTATGTGCTTTTTTTGAACCTCTTAGAAACGATGCGCCATTATAGTGGCTTTCGCGGATATAAAATATTATATTCGAAATAACATATAAAATATAATATATCCTCAAAATGTCGCTTCAAAATTGAAAACGAAGAGCAATTTGCTACAATTCAGAAACAGACTTGGAAATCGAAAATGACATAAACAAACACAGCCCCGCACAAAATTTAGCCCTGTCCAAGAGGTTAAATTCGATTTAGGTATGTGTTATGTACAGGGTGAGTAAATAAAAACCACCATCCGAAATGCGAAGTTAGGCGTATAAGGCACAAAAAAATCGTTATTTGATCAGGTTCTTCAACGAAATTTTTTCATAAAGTTAGGCAATGAATTGTTTCAGGTGACAATGTTCATTGACTCGCTTTGACAAATGACGTTTAACATAATGGTAGGAAATTGTACGAGGTAAAAAAACCAATTTAAATTATCGCTGTCTCGGTACTTCTCGTTTCGATGGGTAAAACACTGGCAAATCTTGAATGATGTAAATCATAACTTTTCAACGAACATACCCATTGGCCATTTCGGGATTAATCGTGTTCCCGATCCGTTCGGTCTCGTGATTAACGGGAGATCCGACATTAAACCCGTGTCTTTTCCCTGTTCCCTGGCTCGTCACAGACTTCTCTAATTGCGATATTGCGAGAACCGAGCTATATACCCCGAAGCAGTATTACGCGAAATTAAATCATGCGACTGTGGGCTTTCGCCGTTGGAACATTTTCAGATCGATAACGCGGATTCCGACTAAACGAGAACGAAATATTTGCGCGACGGACGGAGGGGGGTGGAGGTTGGGGGTCGGGGGGTTGGAGAAGGGGTTTGCGGAATTCGAAACTGCACACGAACATCGAGAATTAATGCTCGAACGGTGTACAGGTATACCTCTTTGTTCGCCCGGTGCAGTTTACAACGATTTCCAGCCGAAGGGAAAGTTTGATTCGAACAGAGAAGCCTTGTTCGTGATTTTGTTCTCGTACGAAATCAGACCTGGAATTATTATATGGAGGCTGGGGCTGCGAGTGATTTAAATACGAAACATTAGAGCCAATTATTTAGAAATTCTATCATTTTTGTTTAATATTGATTATAAACGCAGACCGAAGGTACGAAGAAAATTTCATTTTTATATGTATTTATATGTAGGTTTTCAAACTGATTGGTTCATAAAGTACCCCATATAAATTTATTTTAAGTAGATATTAACTCCTTGCCATACTTTTGACGCTTCAAATGTTACAAACCTGACTTTTATTTTTATTACAATTCGAGTTTAAATGTAATTCCAACTACAATTGGTATGGTACACCAGTGTTAAATATAAATTATATATAACATTAGAATTTTTTTTATTTGTTTTAGTATTGCAACAATAAATATTTAGCTTTGTCTGACGTACTTGTAAAAAAAATAATATGGTAAGGGGTTAGATAATCCTTGAAATTTGAAAAATATATTCCAAAATAATTAAAGCATTAATAGTCGCTAGATGTTAATATTCTAGTCATACCTTAAACAAACGAATGAACAATAAATAAATGAACTGTAAACAATACATTAACTAATTAATTAAAAAATGGATATTAACCCATTACTCGCCGCAATTCAAAAATACAAAAAGAATTAAATTAACTGTATAGTGATATTCATACTAACCAACTGTAACTATTTTTGCCATAATTGTTAGCTTTAACCTGAAGTTTTGCAACGATTTAAAACAAAATAGCAGGAATTTTTAATACTTTCATGGAACACGTGATATGATCTCATCATTTTAACAGATGTATCTTATTTAGAAGTTGCAGTTACGAAACGAAAAAAATGTGAAAATATGTCCCAAAAATGGTACGTGAAATTCCTTGTGCCGGTATATAATTTACCGTTTACTTTCTACCAATGTAAACCAGGCTTAACTATCCCCCGGTCTAAGTCGCAACCCCTCCTGACAGCCTCACAAACGGATCCGGTAAAAGACCTCCCGGACGAAACGCCGTCTCTCCTCCCTTCCCTTTGTCCATTTCAGTTCCACGGTACAATCACCATGGCATAATTAAAATTTCGCCATTCCATGCCGCCGTGACTCGTGACACGCGTGAGATTCTATGTTACAAAAGGGGTAAAGGGTCGGCGGACTCGGCGCGGCGCGGCGGCGGGACAGCGAAAAACAGAAGCGGAGTCAGCGGCCACGCGGAGCCGTTTGTTTTCATTAAAAGTTATTATCCACCGTGTAAAAACTTCAATGCACGGCCGGCTAACATTTTTAAACCGCCATTGTGCCCGAAACGCTTTTCTGCCCCGTGGCCCTGGGAGCACAATTACCAGGAATGACTCTGCGAATTGGTTGTTTCGTTGGAATAACGTATCCGCATGAAATTACGATTCGCTATTTCGCCTGGATACCACGCTACCGATCTACTGTAACGTTGTTTGTTCGCGTACGAATGGTGGGGAGGGGGAGAAAAAAAAACGAGAAGGAGAGGGCGAAATAGTTAAAACAGGGCTCGTTTGTTTTACTTTTGTTTTGTTGGGAATTTGTTCGATGATAAATAATGGGGGAATGAAAAAAAAAGAGAAGAATATGGGCTTGGCTGATTGTTCCCCGGTATTTGTGTGTACAGTTTTGTGGTCTGTTTGTTAAATGAACTTTAAAACGAGTTCGTGCGAAATACTTTCCAGCAGGACGGCGAGAATATTTACTTTCGACTGTTCTGTTCCTTTTAACACCGCGCTCGAATTTTAATTATTACGTTTACAAACTGCTAATTTACAAATTTAAACTTTCTAAATATCTAATAAGCTAATAGGAATATACAGAATTCTTTTATACAAATTTTATAAAGTGTATTATTTTCCTTCTTCATCTATCTTTTTTTTTTGGCCATTTACCTACTTGAAAAACTCTTAAAATGGAAATTACTGCTATTACGTTACAACGTCCCTCGACATCCGATTTTTTGTTAATAAACTTTTAAGTAACAAAGGTAAGTAAGATAAGGAAGCTTGTACAGAACTTTTGTTCTAAAGAAAAATGTTTTGGTGGAAATTGGAATGATTTCGTTCGAACAGATTGAAAGGCACAGAGAAACTAGCTGGATTTGCTTCGAAGTTTGTTTCGATTGAACGATCAATAGGACGTCAAATTTTATCAAAGAACAATATTACAGCTTCAAGGTAATTCCTGCACGTCACGATCGAGAAGCGAGGCAATAACTAAAAATAAAATGCTAGCGCGTGGCTGGGAACGCTCGCGGCAAAATATTTCGCGAAATGTAACTCGTTTCTGCTGTCGAAGCCGATTCCATGGACGAAGATTGATGAAAAACGTAATTACTGAGCTTACCGTTGGACCTTCCGCTTCCGCCCAACGAAATCTGCATTTAATGTCGTCCGTTATCGACAAACATAAAGCTCGTTTTCGTAACTTTGTTACTCCTGATGTATAGATTGCTACGCTTTTCAACGTGACAACTTGTTCTTTAAGAATAGTTTGGATTTTTAGTATTATCCTAAATTCACGAAGCATATAAATTTGAGGACAAAGACCCCTCCCTCCCCATGAAAACCCATGCACTTTATGAGTAGTGGAATTTAAAGCTTGGAATGTTGTTGAAACATTAAATTTTTAATTTTGTGTATTGAGCGTTTTTTTTTAAATAATTAATTTACCAAAAACTTGTATTTAGACTGGTCTGTCCCCTTAATACCTCAGTTCTAATTAACCTTCGAATGGTAGAGCCTGGGTCAATCGTGACCTAGATTAGGAAATTTTTGAAAAAGAAAAAAAAGATTTCATATGTTAGTAAAGAAGTAGAGAAAATTGAAAAATTGAAATAAAATTTAATAAGGTATAATATTAAATTTAAACTGTTATCATAGTCTAAGTAATATATTGTGCAAGGGTTAATGTACCGACTAAAACAATTTTATTTTTATTAGTGAATGATGCAAATTTTTATATATAATAATAATAGTTTGAAACTTTTCACCAATATCCGCAGTGAGCATTTTTTAACCACCGATCATAATTATTTTCGCATCAGCCTGATACATAAATTGGTGCAATATTTCGAAAGGCGGAGCCAGAAATCGCTGTCACGATGAAATAATTGCGCAAAGTGTCTGGACGGAAGATGAAGTCGCGTAAGGAACAGCGACGGAACTTTAACCGCGAATTATAAACGCGACTTTTCTCTCTTTTCTCGCCAAGTGCAGCCCTCCCTTCTGGCCTCGCCCCTCCCCGGTGCAGTTCACGACGTTCAACGAGAACGGAGAAAAACGAGCTGGCCTGTCTTTCGCGGCTGCTCCGGGTAAAATGTTGTCTGGCTTCTATCGGGGTAACGTCCTGGCCGCATATAATAAAACGGCTCGGCTCGGCTCGCCTTTCATGGAAACGCTCTTGCCCGCGGGCGCTTTTCTTTCATTTCTGACGTAATTACGCGAAGCGTCCCAAGGAGAGGAAAGGGGAGGAAGGAACTGCAAAAGGGCAGCCGAGGAGAATGAACCACGACGAGGAATACTTCACGACGAAGACGAGTTTGTACCTTCTAGCCAGTCGCGACCTACTACCTTCGTTTTCTCAATAAACCGCTCGGTCGAACTTCGATGGTCCTTCAATAGTGTTTCTCCTCTTTTTGCTCTCGATTCAAGTACGAAATGTTGAAATTTCAACCACTTCATCGATGTTTCCTACTTTATGTATTAGAAACTTTTATTCAAATTTCATCTTTGACAGTTGATTGGTGTCTTTGAAGGAACAGGCATTGGTAATTTACCAGAGCATCTTTAAATGCGATAATAAATTATTAAAAGAAATAAAAATATAAAAGAATTTTGATACTAATATAAACTTTTAATTATATTCGTTGTTTATTTTATATTACAGTGAACTTTTGTAACACAATGTTTTGAAATTCAAAGTTCTCAGTATTTTTAATATCAGCTAATTGCCATTTCTTAGTAATTTAAAACATTGAATCGTGTGGATGCAAGTAAAGTAAATGTAGGTGGAAAGAAGAGTTGGGTGAACCGTTCTATATTTGAATTTGTTGTGTCTCTACTCGAGGTTATATGAAATCTGGTGTAATATGTTTGTTGGAGAAAACGTTAAGTGAGCTGGTTGGGTTTACAAAACTTTGGTGTGGCAAATTTCACGTCTGGTGACCAACTATACAGTATCGGTGAAGACTGGTAATAAAACCATTGCTAAAAATGATAAGCTTCCTTATTTACTCCTTAAACACTAGAAGCCTATTAACATTTATTAATGAATTTCGACTGAAAACTAATTAACAAGCCTTTATTATTGCTTCTCTTATAACTGAATCAAAGATTGCAAATTAATTTGCAAATTAAATACGTTACGAATGGTATACTTTCAACTTCAGCTATTATTGTGTTATAAAGTGGCAATGCACATTTATTTTAAAAAAGTTACAAAAATTTCCAAAGTTTAAGCAGACAAGTTTATTTGGAAAAACAATAAAAATAGAAGGGAATCGTTAGTAAACGATACATCACTATAAAGTAATTTCTATAATGCTAATAGTATTATCGCGGTTAATATTTATAAAGAATTAATATTTTAATCGCGAGCGACCAGCAACCGTAACGCGCAAATACATTCATACGAGCCATTAAGCTTTATTAATTACCGTTTCAATTTACCATGTCGTCGACGTTTCTATAGATCAGCCTTCAAATTTCTGTAACGCGTTTTCAAGCGAACGTAATGAATTGTAAATTACCAGAAAAGCGCGCCAACGATAACAAGGATCCCGGTTGTACGCGTTAGAGCTGTCGCTAATTAACGGCCGCGCAAAACCAGTCGCTATATTATTCAACCTTTATTCCATTCGTGAAATTTATATTGTAGAACAGGCAACAAAACGAAAATCCCCCCCCACTTCACCGCGTTACACGGCGTTCGCGCAGTCGTGTCTATCCGAGCGAAAAGTTCCAATAACCGAATATTAAAATCGTCGGATGATATTTCCAAACGCGATAACCAGACGATGCAAAGAGCGTGTACGTGTTCGCCGGTTATTCGGAATACCATACAAGTTGGCGAACGGAGGAAACGCAACAAGACGGTTCATTGTTACCGTTCGAAAAATTGATTTCTATCTGGCTATTCAAACACGCGATAATTACAGGTTTCATTTCGTGAAAAAAGAACGGCCACCTCTGCCACGATATTAAAATGTTTTCCTCGAAGTGGAACGGAAATACTGGAGAAACGAGTACATTCTGAGGGAATTATATTCTGCTTTCCCAGAGAAATTGTTCATTCACCTTGAATCTTTTCACGAAACCTGTCGAGCGGAATTTAATTACGACACTAATGAATATCCCTTTAATAAGAATCGAATAATATTTTCATCTTGCTATTGTTCCATCGCACGCAATAGAAAGACAGAAGCTTGCTTGGAAAATAAAGTACTTTGCCGATAATTGTAGGAAGTAATGATTTAATTTAACTATTAACGCATTGCTGTAGGTTTCAAAACTAGTAATCACTTTCAATAACTATTAACCCTTCGTGCACGAGTGGCGCCCCTAGGGCGACATGTGTAATTTATTAAAATGTTTTAAAATGTACAATTTAAGTATTGTTTATATTGGAATATAAATATAATTCGATATATATATTATATGTTATTTATTATAATAAATAAATAACAATATAATTGTGTGCTATTTATACAAATGTTTATTTACACCGTAGCCAATCATCAAGTGTCTAAAAATATTACAGAGAGGGGGTGCTATCAGCACTTGTCCCCTTGCAGGTATAATTTTGAAATATTTTGTCGTTTCGAAGACTTCAACTAAATTATAATTAAAAGTTCTTAGGACGTAATAAGCAGCCGATGACATGAGATGGCCTCTGTGTAAAATTGCCGGTCAAAAATGTGTTAAAAGCCCTACCAACATTATTTAATAAATAAAAGTCTGCTGCTATAAGGATAGCAAATGTTAATACTCATGTTTAAACATTTGTCAAATTTCACATCGAACGATTCAATATCAAAATTCAAAAACTGATCTTCAAGATTGTAAAATGATTGAAATTTTCTGTCGAAGGACGATGTACAAGCATCTATTTTGAGAGAGCCTGTATATCAGGTAGTACTTTATTACTAAAATGGAGAGATCATCGAGAGCACGACTTCAGATAACCGGCGATAAAACACGACCGGTGAGATTGAACTTACGTCTACACGGAACTTCCGGCTCCAGGAATTAAATCGAGATGAGAATGTCGCGAGTTTCGAAGATACTCCGAGAGTAAGAAGAGCCGTTTATGCGCGAACACGATTTCGATTAGACTTTGCCTCGTGAAAATCTTTGCCGCCTTAAACGGATCATCGAGCTGAAAGATTGTCTTCTTCTTTTTTTTTTATTTTCTCGAATCCTTCCAGTAATTGTAGACATGATATTTAACCCGTCGGGGATCAGACTTTAAATTATCTGATGCTACTTTACTAAATACTGAAATCTTTAAATAAAGATTATGGTAGATAATAGGTTGGTGAATAAACTTTTCGATATCACTGGTTGTTGATTTCTTGTATTAAATTATAACCGTCATACCATAGGTAGAAAAAAGAAGAAAGAAAGTTTGAATTATTACTGTCAGTTATTTGAAATTACAGAAAGAGTATCGCAGTAAAAATTTAATAATACAAGAAGAAACTAAAAGAGCACAAAGGTTGCAAAAGAAGAAGAATAAGAGGGAGGATGAAAAATTAGGCACTAAAGGAGCAATCTATCATAGCCATACGTTCCTTTCGAGTTGAAGGGAAAGGGAAATGGATGGGCACGAACGTGTGAAGGAAGAAACACGTGGAAATTGAGTTAACAACGTTCGACGAAATTTTTTTAACGGACGAGCCCTGTCAACTGCATTCTCCGCACGGAAACATGTGTTTTCAGTTTCTACCACGTACTCGTTACTTTAATATTTATTATTTATATATGTGTGTGTGTGTGTGTACCAACATTGAAACTTTTATGAATAGCACTCCTAACAATTAACATTCAAGTCTTAGAGCCTATAGGGACATCGCTGACCCTCTGGAAAAACATTCAAGTCCTTATTGTCCCAAACTGATCAATCAGAAATTAAGGAATCTTAACATTAACTCGTTCTGAAAATGTTATTAAAAAAGTTTAATTCATCACAGTCATCACTGGGTAATAATATGTAACAGCAAAATTCAATTTTAAATAAAATTTCTTTACAAACATTTGAGGGATTATTAATCATAGTTTAGGGCAAGATCGATAATTGTATTTATGAATAGCGAAAAGATTTGTCGTGTAATATGTCAGGGAAAACGTTCGCGCATTGGAAAATCATTTAGAGCTGAAAGGGTTAAAGTACCTTGCATCTGAGCGACGTCGATTTAACGAGGGGAAATGAAGAGCGGCGGAGACGCATAATTTTAGCGAGAGAGAGAGAGAGGGGGGGGGGAGGCTAATCCGGAGGCCATAGCCTCGATAACGTCGGTTCCGGGGGAGGCTTCACCCCTGGGAACGGCGGTAAATTTTGTAGCTGACAAAGCCGCGGCACTTCGTTCCGCTTCCGGTGCGAGTATCGGCTCGAACTCGCGTAATTAGGGTCCGTGGCGGTCGATTTTACCCAGTCGGGGGTTTTAATCGGTCACACGAAAGGACTGCTTATTAATTACGAATCGTTAACTGTTTTTTTTCCCCTCTTTTTTTACTTCTCATAGATGTTGAACAGCGTGTTAAACATTTTAAACACACGCATAATGCGTTTATAGAGAATATTAGAACAAGATTAAGCACTGAGAAATTTAATATGTTACTAAAACAATGTTGCAAACATTAAATCACCTCACGCATACATTATCTTCCTATTAAATTTTACTAATCGAAGAGAAATCATGTTGATTGACTAAAAAAAATTCAAATCGTAATTTATTATTATACATCACAATCTTATTTTAAAATAAGGATCACTGAAATTTGCACATTTCAGTTCATACTTCATAGAAATATAAAGATAAATATTGAAAAATTGAAAAATGAAACAAAATCAGGTGAGTCAGTTTCAATACTTTGTATACTTTGATGTCAATAATTATGGTAAGTTTTGTATTAATTCATTTCTTTATAGATATTATAAACAGGAAAAAAAATTTGTTAAAGTTATCAAAGAGCAGCTGTAAAAAGATGTACTATAATCATCTTAAGGTCCTCGCTGAACTATATTATACTAAAGAAGAAAGAATGATCAATCTGCCCACAACAGAATAATCTAACAAAACAAGAACTATAAATTTTCAATATCTTATTTAAACCCTACTTTAAACCCTATTTAAAGATCTACAATTAAAAGAAGAAAACCTTCTATTATCTCCTTTAATTCTGGAGATATTCCCAAAAATATATTTTCAGCCCTAAACTTTGAGGGCTATTATCACCCGTTCAATGTGAACGATGGCCGATATAAAAGAAATACGTATCAGATATTTTCTTGAGGATTATCTTCTAGATAAGTTTCATTGAAATCGGTGTGTGTCGGTTCGATATGTTCTCATGTAAGTTGTGCGACTCGTTCTGTATTTTGATTAGAATTTTGAGAACTCGTAGGAATTCGATGACACGGAAGACGAACGAAACGGGCGGGAAAATGATTTTCGTTCCACGTTGATGGCGAACGTCGAACGAGGGTTTCCCGGTGGCTGAAAAGTTTCGATGCTGCGAACGTTTCGCAGCGGCCAGCGAAGCGTTATAATTTCGCGCCCCGTGAAAGGAAACCGGCGCGGATAATTATCGGTAACTGCTAACTGGTAAAGTTTCGAGAAGGGAGGGCGCAACACGCCCCCCCTCCCCCTCCCCTTGCCCCCTCGTCGCGCGTAAATTAAGTATAGCCACGCAATTTATAGCGGCAATATAATACGCCTTGTTTGCCGTTCGACCATTATTAGCCGGCTCCGTTGCGATTCGCGGCTCTTCCTCGAGAAAGAGCTCGCGCGTTCATAATGTTTCGCTCTCGTCGAGTTTTCCCCTGAAAATGCATGCCGGGTTAATAGACAGGATCGTGGCCGGGTTCTCGAGTTTCCTTGCCAGGCCGTACGATTATTATGGTATCGAAAATTGCGGGAAAACTTGGGGAAACTTGAACGGGGAAAATGGGAAACGCGTTACGAGCGCTTTTCAGCGTTTTCCCGACACCAAAGTGATACTTCAACGCTAGAACTATCAGGCAAGTAAAAATTATTTCATTCATCTTATTTTAAATTGAAAATTTTAGAGAAATATACCCCAACTTTTATTGAAATCAAGATTTATATATTTTTTATTATTACTTTCTACGTCAATTTTGTTGTCGAAGATTTTTTAAATGAAACTGGTAATATAATGAATTTTATGGAAACTTCTTGTCACGATATTCTTTAATTCATTAATGAGTAGTGGTCCTTTGCACTCCGTTATTCCCTCTGAGGGGACATGAAAAGAATGCAGATGATTTTTAAGATAAATACAACTAATTTATTTCTCTTTTTCTGAATTTCCTTCCAAACATAATTTAAATAGAATAATTATTCTTAATACTACATTATCTTATCTACAATGGTACATTGCTCACTATTTTGTAATTAAGTATTCTTGAGTTGCTGGTAAATAATCTGAAAAAAGTTTCGGAGTGCAAAGGGCTAGTTATATTGCAACGTTATTATATTGCAGTTATATTAAACACAATTCTATCAGTGAATATAAAAAAACGAATTAGAATTCCTTCATTCAATATTATCATGTTTACCATGTATTTTAATCTTTCCATTTTTCCAATAAAAATTTCAATAACCATGTAAAACAAGCATGTCAGTGATAGAAATACCTCATAAATCAGTTACTAATATTTGGTATCAATAACCAATGATTTGTACACGTTTATATAAAACAATTTTCAAGCTATCCTAAAAGTCAATATTAGCCAAAGAGAGAAAACTTTAAATTTTAATTCACATTTTAACCCTTTGCGGACGATCGACGCATATATGGATCCAAACCGAAACACCATAATAGCTCACTTTATGCATATATTCTACAAATGTTGTCCAATGTTTTTGACACAAAGAATAACTATGTGTGAACAACAGAGATTTATAACATATGCTTTGAAGAAAATAATTATTACTTATTTTATTTGAAGTAAATAATATTCCGTACGTTTACTGTGCCAAGATTAAGAATGCTCCGTCCTCAAAGGGTTAAAATGATTCATTTAATCGATCACTGATCACAATTCATCAACGATTTTATAACTGAAGTCTTCCAACATCGACCCTAATCAACAACGTGTTAATTAAAACAAAAAATTGTAAACCTACTGGCAATTAACTCAAGCAGAAAAAAAAGCAAAAATAAAAAGACATAGAAGGGAAGAAGATAAAGGCGGAGAGAATGGAAGAGAGGATGGTAAACCGCATAAACTACGTTAAATTCCTCGTACTTACGGCTGGTTAAATATGCAGCGGAATATCAGAGTGTGGCCACGTTGACCGTATCCTCCGTAATATAGTGCGATACTTGCAAGGTATCCTGCATAACTCGATGCGGCCAGCGAGAGGGACGAAGCGTACAGGACGAAATAATATTCCACGGCTATAATTTCGCTTTCTCGCTCGCTCGCTCGCCCTGCTCGCTTCGGGCGTATTTCACCGGGCTCGGGATACCCGGTATCCATAATGCATCCAGAAGATGTAACTCCCGCTACAGCGACGCTGCTCCCGATAGAACGCGTCGCTGATGCTGAAAAGGGACGCTTCTTCGACCGAAGCGTCGTTAACGTTTCACGAGGTAGCTGTGCTCGATAAAGAAAGAAGAAGAAAAAAAACGAAGACGTCGTGCGAGCGATGACAATGCTCGTCGAGAGAAATTTTGCAGAAAGGTTTCTTAACACTCACTCCGGCAGGTTTGTACGTTTAGAAAGTCCTGTCTGCTTGATGATATTTTTCGATTAATTTAATCTGTCACGTTTAATATTTGGAGTTTTCGGTTACAAATGTTGAGACGCGTTAATATTCAAATTTATGTCAACGGTGTTTGAATGTGCAGGTAGCAGTCCTACAACGCGGCATCCTATAACACGGCTTCGTTCTAACATGATTCATAAATTACAGGAACCCTTCTACAACACGGTATTCTATAACATTGTTTCGCTCTAACACGATAAGAAAATTGCGAAATGCACCATCCGAGATTTTAGCAAAGGAAATTGTTCAAAATCGTATCAGCCACCCTCTATTTCCAGTTTTACATTAGTTCTGGAACACTTTGTATAACATTGTACTTCTATAGCACTGGATAACATATTATAAAATTAAATTAAAATAATGACGGGAAAGAACTGGCTCTGGGTCTCATGTATAATAACACGGTTTCACACAACACGGCATTTTCTAGGAACCCACCTACCGTGTTATAGGCGGGTTAATTGTACATATGTAGAGCGATATTGTATTAACACTTTCGTGTAATCTCACTTCCGCAATTTCAAGTTCCTTTTTTATGGCTAACAGGAGATCGCTAATTCAATTTTATTCGAGAGCTCCACTCTACGTACACTTCAAAGTTCAAAATTTTCGAATTGCAATTACTATTTTATGGTTATTATAATGGTACAAAAAGTTAAACTTCAGGATCATGAATACGTAAAATTGGCCATCAAATTATTATGAATATGATTGCTTCATTTTACAGTTTAAGATCTCCATTTAATATCTTTCGAAAGCAATAAAAGCTAACGGTACCTAACATGACCTAATTGTATTTTTTTTTAACATCTTACAGTATCGATCCAATTTCCAATTTCTTAAATGTGTTTAGTAAAGTTAGCTCAATCGATTCCTGTCCCTTTTTAATTCTAGCTCTCCATCAAAATATTATAGAAATTTCTAAAGTTTAAGTTTTAACACTTTGACTGTCACGCTGCAGCTACTAAAAATCTCATTTGGTAATACTTTCATTTTTGACAAACTTTACTGTTTCCACAATATTTTACTATTTCTGCTATTCAATATTTCAAATATACAAAATAAACGAAACAACGCCTAATAATATAGGCGACGGTTTTTAATGGAAATTCAAATCTCTTCCTTCTTTGCTATTCGATTACTAAATTTCTAACACGGAGAAACGTCTTTTACGATAGTCAACGTGTCAAGAAGACTGATCCTAGGGTATAACGAAGGCCAAAGGTGAAGTTTTCGTCACGTACTGTATAATGCAACTTGATAAATGAGTTACGTAAGTAACATTACGTAACGGCAAATCATTCGTATAAACAACCGAATTCCTCGGGCTTGGCACGATGAACTATGCTACAAACGCGAGGCAAAATATTTTCGAGCATCGTTCATAACTGACGTAAGTATTTTGCATCGTAAGCTCGCCGCTGCGAAAATACATGATTGATCGATACGTTTTATAAAAATTTATATGCCCGCAAAAGTCAAATATTAAACGAAGTTTAATAATAATTTTAATCGTGCACGAGAAATATAATTTTAAACCAGTGAAATTAGTCAACTTTTACAAATTATTTTTGTAAATAAAAAAAGAGAGCAGGATACTTTCGTAATTTGATTAGAAACTTTGTTCTAAAATTAATGCACTTATTAATAAAATATCCTGACTGATATAAAAATAATAAAATATATCAAATATTTTACGAATTTTAATTATAATTATCAGTTTTGTAAGAAAGCACATTGCTCTTCCTTTTAAAAAATAGATTAAAATAAAGCCTCATAATTAATTAAAGATAAATCCAATTTATAGAAAATATTTCTTTAAAATACAATTCTGAATAAAAGATGAACCCATGCACTTGGCACAACAGCGAAATTAAAGCGAATGCATGGAATTGAAATAAAATCGACTAGAAAAATCTCGAACAGGAATATATCACACCTCGGGAACAGCATGACGGTGGATCGAGCTCGACAGCAACAAGCCCCGTACATTTACGTGGGCAGGAACGCGAGGAAATAATTGTTGCATATTTAATGAGGCGTAAGGTAACAGGGTCACGCCAACCCCGCACCAATTTCCTCGCGGAAAATTCACCATTTTCACGACGGACCTAAATAAGGCCGCACTCCGAAGCATCACGGAACAAGCAGCGAACTACTACGTGCCCGGGCTACGCACGGAAATAATTGTTGCATATTTAATGAGACGGAAGGTAACGGGATCAACGGATCCCTCTTTCGTTCTCCAGTCCCACGACCAAAGGCGATTTTCACCGGGAAATGGATCGATGTCGTGGAACCTGAAGGCAGACAGCGAGGAAGCGGTATTATCAACGAAGGGATCAGAGAACGATGCTTTTATTAGATCGGGGCAAAAATAATTGCGGTTTCTTATCATTTTCAAATTTAATATTCTGAAAAAAGATTTTTAAATTAATATAATTTCTTATTATAATTCTATTTCAAAATCTTTGGACTGAAATATAATTTTAGATAAGGATAACAGAAATTTTAGTACGCGTCGGTTGTCCAAGGATTAATTAATTATTGAAATTTAAATTCTTTGACACATCTACCAATTATCGACGAAAAATGTTTTTTAGATAATAGAAGAGAAAATGAAATCACAAAACAGTAGGAATTATTGAAATTTGTATCGGCACAGATGGTAACCAAAGGGTTAATTGCGAAAATGGTACGCTTAACGAGGTCAAGATGCAATAGGATTACGCCCAGCACGTTCTACAAACACCTTAAGTTCCGCTTCTTCCTCTTCTTCGTGCTTTTCCCTGGTCGCTTCTATCAGGCCCGTTTTCAATGGTGTAACTCGCTCGCTCACGACTTCACGGCTAATTAATTTAGTTTTGCAATTTCTCCCGCCGAAGGAACACCAACGTTCTGTAATTTACGCCCCGGATCCCGGTCTCTTCCTTCCGTCCTCCCTTTCTCTGCCGCGCTTTTGTGCACCGGGGAGACAAGTCGTGTTCCCCGGGCTCTTTCTTTACCTGCACGCTTTCAAGGAATTTATCGATCGAAGGAACACGGTAAATATGACAGGAGAAGCTCGTTCGGAAACGACGACAGAATTGTTTGCACCGCTACTCTCGTTGAATAAGAAACATCTTGACACGTGCACCCAACGTCTCTTCAGGTGCACTCGTATCGAACACACTCTCCATTCGTTTTGTTAACGGATCAAACTCTGATGGCGTGTAATTTCAAAATGACTGAAGAAAATAATTTTATAGATAATTTTTTCACTCAGTGCACTCGTGTAATTCTCAAATTATGTACTCAATTTTTATTATAAATTCAACATTTTTCTTCTCATTACGTATCATAGTAACTTACACGCAATGTTACAAGTAAATTGTAGTGTAATGAAATAAATACTGTACGTTAGAATCTTGGCGATCTACATAGAGGCTGGACAATTTTCAAAAATTAAAAAATTGTAATTTAATCCTTTACACTCAAGTGGCGCCTCCGGGGCACCTCATGCAATTAACTAGAATATTTAAAAACGTGAATTACGAGTTATTTACATTAGAACCTGGCAAATTAACGAAAGAAATAAAAGTAAATAAATCAGAAGTATTTGTAACTCTTTTCTCCCAAAATAAGGCTTTTAAATTTCAAAGATTCATTGGAAAGAAATCTAGACACAATCATATTCAAAGATACTTCGAGTGCAAAAGATTAATGAAATAACTTAGAAATCGAAGAAGAGATTACAAAATTAATTTAAAATGATATCCTTTGATAAGGGTGTAATAACAATCGATGGAAGTTTGAAATTATCAATCATTAAAATATAATTAATGAAAACTGATATAAAGTTTGTCACTTCGATTATAAAAAGTACACAAAAGCTATTTAATCATCAATCATATCACAATGTTAATCATCGATCCTCCATCCTTCAAATAAATCCTCAATCACAGGATAGACAAGAGGGTAGCCCCCCGACAGGCACATTCATCCCCCGCAGAAGTCCATATATAAAAAGAACACTTGGAAATATCGCGTGTTACCAGTAGTCAGGGTCTCGAATTTCATCTGTGTACAGAGGTGTACTTCCGTGTTTGCGTCTGTGAACAAGCACCACGACGACGACGACGACGACGACGACGACGAAGAAGGAGTCTGAGAACGGACGGTCGCATGGGCTGAAACCTGGAAAACCCAGCGTATGGGGGGAGGGAGGGAGAGGGTAGGGGGTCAAGTGGCAAATATTAGTACGAAAACTGGCGTTGCCAAGCTTGCCAGAGGTTCGCGACGAAAGCTGCTTAAACGTTCCCTCGTTCCACCGTTCCAAAAAGCTCTCGTTTCTGCGCCAGCCCACACACCGAGGGAATCGAGCGAGCCTCCGCCAACCCTCCGACACACAATTCCAGCTACGGCCAAGTTGCTCGTGCCTTCCACTCTCGGTGGTTAAACCTCCAAACGGGATCCGTTGTGAGCGCGTGTGCGAGCAAAACGGGGAAACCGGAAGCCAGACGAGCAGGGAGAATCGCAGAAGCCGGCTAGGATCCACCGGTAGCGATAATAATAGCGCAGTATATTCCTTTGAGGGGCAACACAGTACGCTCGGAAGAAAACTTTTCGCGAAACGTACACGTATATATTCCTCTCCGCCTGTATTCCTCCTGCCCGTCTATTGCCGCTCCTCCGCAGAGACTTCTAATAACAATAACAACGTTAGCTGAAGACTTTCACGAACCAGACGGGGAGTTTTGGTATCGGCGCTGGTTCGTTTCCTTTTCTTTGAACGAGTTGCGAACAAACATGTACGTAATTCGACCGGGAAAACAGCGAAATAATATTTTCTGCGAGAAAAACCTTCGAACCTGAATATTTCTGATTTTAACACTTTCCAGGTTGCACAGGCTAATCCTTTTGGACAATACATTATTCGTGTTCGTTTCTTTCAAAAACAGAGCTGTAAGATTTCTCTTTTGAAGAATCGAAGACTGTACGAGACTTTGTAAAAATTTGTTAACAAATAAAATTTCTCCATACTGCTCATTTTAAACCGTTTCTCGACTACTATTAGGGGGACCAGAAAGTAACGTCGTTT
Organism: Anthidium xuezhongi; assembly: GCA_022405125.1. NCBI lineage: Eukaryota > Metazoa > Arthropoda > Insecta > Hymenoptera > Megachilidae > Anthidium > Anthidium xuezhongi. The sequence continues at coordinate 1,301,947 of CM039640.1, read as the reverse complement.
TTTACATTAAATTCAAACAAATACATTTTTAACAAGTTTTTATTTTTGATGACTGATGTAATTATTGATAGCAACTGTTGCGTTACTACCATTGTTAAACTCAAAAAGCATACAATGCCGAATATGTAACCTCTTATGGTATCTGGCTGGCTATTTCACCCAAAATTGCAATCAAAGATTTAAAATTTAATTATATGCAAGTAAACAACTCACTATAATTTTAAAATGGCTCTAGCACGATTTTAGGGTACACAAAGACCTGACAAATGACAAACAAGCACTGATTTCCGGTCCCTCTAATATTTTCATTTACTCAATGAATGGACCGAGCTGTGCAATGATCCATGTACGAGAACATGGTAAATAAATACTATACTCGAGGTATTAAGAGAAACATTGTTTGCTGATTCGTATTCTAACAAAAACTCGATTTCCTCTGAACCATATATATAATACCATCATTCAGTGTAAGCTCCTTTGCGAAAGCATTAATCCTTTGTATTCGAAATTTTGCTATTCGGTTTAATTCAAATTTTATACACACATGTTTCTATTATTTATGTGAATTTCATAGCATAGCTTTATCTTATAATAAAAAAAAATCTTTGAGCGCAAGAGATTATAATTTTCAAAATCCTTCACAGTTAATGACCCTTTGTCACAACTCTAAGACGACGATGCACTTTTGTGTCAAATCCAAAGCTATTTATTGCTTTTTTAAGAATTTCTTCGTTTATTTGGTTGAAAATATTCCTGGCAGATATTTGAAACGATGGATAATAGAAATACCGAAATATTGTGGAAACAGAATATAAAGTTTGTCAAAAAATTTTTTAAGTAATTGCAGCGTGGCAGTCAAAGTGTTAAATATAAAGAGGGTAGAGAAGGGTTTTCTCCAAAATTAGCAGAACGAAATAATTCAGTACCCTGCGAAAATGTTCAACTCAACGTCTCTGACGCTCGAGCGTTGAAGTTTCCTTCTCTTGATAAAAGGCCAGGATTATTTTTCGCGTTCGGTAAATTACAAAGAAAAAGTAACAGCAAAGTGTCCCTTTCTCGACAACATGCCGCATTTAGCTCGCGTGTTTGCGGGCATGCGAGCCCGCGTTTGAATTCATTAAACAGACCACGAGGAAACCCTTTCCACGAACACGTGTACGGGTCGTTCTCATTATACGCGATTACACACACGCCCGTACACCATTGGCTACAGGAAATTCGCGGCTAATGCGAACTAATTACCAGTCGACCGGAAGTTAAAAAGTGTGGACAAACCACCGCCGGCATCCGCTAATGATTTCTCGCCCGGCTCGACAATTCCCAGGAAACGAAACTTTTGCCACGCCAGTTACCTTTCGTCCGCGTGCCTCTGTTTTATTACCCTCTTTATGCTTTTATCGTGTACTTCCTCTTCTTATTTGATGCTCCGCGACTTTTATAATACGGCCACTGAATTTTGATTAAATTATATAGGCACAGCAGAACCTACACGAGCAACCATTGTTTAAAAGTTTCACTATTCAAAGTTCTGTTATTTGAACAGTAATTCAATTTTTTCGCAAAGTACTGAATTATTAGCAATTTAAGTAGATTTGTATTTCAAGTGTACTTTTCTAAGATGCGAGTGGTCAATTATAAGATTCAAGGGTTCCATTCTTACCACTTTTTAAAAAGCTACGATTGTTCACAACTTGTACATTCTAAAGTGTAGAATTTATTTTTAGCAGTTACTTAAACATTCATAATTGTTCAAGAAACCCTCAACATTCCGTTTCTACTTCTACCTTCGTTCTACCGTGCCTTCAACAAGTTACAATTTTCTGGAGCATGCATACTGAATATTTAAAAAATACCTCGTAATGTCTTGAAAAATAAAAGTGGTAGATAGAAGACTTTAATTAAAAGGGGAAAAATTGCACCTCATTAAAACGATTCTTTCATGCAAAAATAGAAAAGAAGAAACAATAAATAACCCTCGGTGTTCGTTTAATTGGATGCGTCACTGTTTAATTAAAATTGCGATCATTTATAGTTATAAAATGAAGTTGAAGAATATTCTACGTCAGAAAAGTAATTCCGTGATTAAAACGAAAATGTCGATCCGCCGATCGAACATAATCGACTTTCGGCTTCGCGGAAGCTCGTATTTGTTAGAACCTTCCTAGCTAATATGAAATAATCAGTGGCCACGCGGAAGGGGACGAAATACGGTCATGCCTCTTGCGGGATCCGCTTATTCCGCTTCCGTTCAGCTAGCCGAGTTAGCTCGCCTCGTGCTTACAAATCCCATGGAATAAAAGTTTGCCATCGTAGCTTGGACGCCCGTCTGGATGCTACGCTTCCATCGCTGTTTTAATGCTATCTTCTGCACACCTACACCCTTGCTTTTAATCCCGCCGTATAATATTTACAAAGCGAAACTACGCTGGTTAGAGTGTGCATAAGCTATCAGCTGGTTCTGTACATCGTCGAAGCTTTATGCATTATGGCCGGACAAGATATGCGGACAAATTTGATTTTTTTATTAGGACACTGAATAAAAATTGCTTTGTTTCGAAACTATAGGAAATTACAAAAATTGTCACAAATTATGCATGTGGAAGATTATCGGTTCGAATAATTACTTTGAAGTTCTGATAAATAATTCTTTAGAGAAATCAGTATGTAGAAAGCATCAAATAAATAAATTTTTGCTTAATCAATTTACCCCAAAACCTTGGTCTATCCAATTAAATAACTTTTTCTTATAATTTTTAGTTCGCTGATTAATCGAATCTGAATAAAATACAAATTTTATTTCGCACAGTTAATAAATAAATTATTTACAAGTATTTACACACATGAAATAAATTAATCTCAATTAAAATATTTGAACACCAAGAAAATAACGACTGCCTTCTCACAATTTTATCGTCTTCAATATTTTAATTAACTATTAAATCCAAGAAATAAATTCTGCTTCCAGAAATTCTAATAAATCGTTGATAAATTATATTAATCTCAAGACGTGTTAATTAACGTTGGCTCACGCAGACGTTTGTTAATAATAAAGAAACATAAAGTACTCGTAAAGAAGAGGGATTGGGTGATTCATATTTTTTTTTTTACTTGTTATTTCCGTCAACGAACCACCAGGGGACATCTTTAAAAATACACCTTAATGACCTGGTGTCCCATGGAAAATAGCATTGTCTTCCGGTGTGCTAGCGTTTGCACTTCCGTGTTCGTTAATGCGAACTGATACGACGGACGATATCGAATTAACGAGCGCCGTTATACCGCCTTTAACACGATACTTCGGCTCGTTGCTCGCTAGAATTGCACGCGAGAGGATTATCGAGCAGAATATTCGCTTACAAATTGCACGAATTGCTACTGAAGATTTTCGGTCAACAGGCGAATAGAATGAGGATTCTTCGAAGGTGTGAAAAGCAAGTTTTCGAGCGCCTGCATAGCCAAACTTTTACATTAAATATTCCTCTTCCCTGAAAAAAGTCACTTTAAGAGAACAACACTTTTTAATATTCCAACGCTGATTAAATCAACCAAAAAATAAATTTCATTCAGTAATTTTAAACAGGTTTACATAATAAAAGTAGACCAAGCACGAATCAAAAGGAAAAATTTATATTAGACTTAAACTAATGGAAACAATAATTATTAATCTTACTGTTATAGTCTTTTGTGTCGATATATTATATTATTAATTTACTGTATTAAATGCAAGGTCATTTATTTTATTCGTCAAATTTTAAACTGTCTTGTGGTACCTTCTACCATCTACGTTTACATTTGAGTGTTTGTTTGCCTTTAATAATACATATTAATCCCTTACATTCGAAAGGCGATTATTACCCGTCACTAATCTTAACCCTTGAATACAGAAAGTCAAAAAATTACTAAAAAATTTAGTTCTTTTACTGCACCTAACAAAAAGAGCCAGATTGGGTTAAAAAATTAAACCAATAATCTTCTTACACTTAACGATTAAAATATATCAAAAATCATATTGTGTTCAAAGAAAATTCTACGAGTGCGAAAGTTTAAAGAACTGCATACCCCTAAAATCATCACTGTTATTGATAAATTTCAAAAAATCACCGAATGACACTTCGGATCCCAGTTATTAGTCTAGTTTTTCATCGTCCAACGTGGAACACCGCGTTGACCCAGCTGTTCGGAAAAGAGGGAGCAAAAGGGCACCGCGGAGTTTGCAGGTCGAAGCATAACTTTTTCATTTCCGAGCGTCTTCCGGTTCTGCGGCGGTCCCCGGTGGAAAACCGGGGATGAAGGCCGTGTCACGTTCTTCTCGCGCGGAATATCTTTTGTACGTGAGCCTCTTGAATAAACATGCGGCCGTCGTGCGAGCGAAAACGAGGGTGAGTGTGAAAGAGCGAGCGAGAAAATAGTGGCGCCGTTAAGGATGCAACCAGGGGAGAACAGATGGGAGGGGGGAGTTGAGGGGCGGGACCTGTTAGGGGTAAACGATGAAAAATGTCGACGCGCTGCTTACAGCGGGGCGGACAAAAGGACAGTGGCGTTTAGAAGGCCGCAAATATTTCCAACTTAATTTACAAAGCTGTTTCTTAGCGGATCATTCCGTATTCAAAATACAAGATAATTCATCGCTCGCATTATTAATCCTCGAAGCACAATTCAGACTTAGGCAAATTACAGTAGTATTCTGATTAAATTTAGAAGCTATAAATGTTTAAACAAAACGATATCATGTATAGGATAATAATGTTTTTGGTGATTGCATAAAATTTGAAAAATGAAAATAAAACAAAGTTAAGTTGTGGCTATTCTGAAGCAATCTAAATACACTTTTTCTTTAGTATTGTTTTGATGCATACCGATTATTTAATTCGTCTAGTAAGGTGGCACGCTTGTACAAACAGGAGCATTTTCACAAGGGAATATTTAAACTCGTGATGGCAAATTACTCCACGGGCCGACGGTCACCTACAACGCTCTGGCAGCTTTCGCGAAAGCACACGAACCACCTTACAGGACAGGACTTTACGAGCTACGTTTCCCACGGGAACAGATAAGACTCGACTGACGTTTCCCCTTCTTCTTGCTACCTACACCACTGGGGATGGCTCGATGTAACTGTATGAATACATGTGTTTATGCACGTCTCTTCCCGTACACCCTTTTTTTCCCTTCTTCGTCAGCTTGTAGCGCCATGTAGGTGGCCCCTGGAGCCGACAACTTTCAGGAACACACGCGACAACTTGCTACCAGAGAAACGGACGATGTCTGGCAAACGAGGGTCAGGAAGGGAACACCTTAAATTTTGCACTCGTTCGAGGAACATCTTTGCACGATCTGAATTACACGTCATTTTTCCAGCAGACACCATCATCATTTTATTTTACAAATTTTATTAATTAAAACGTCAGATTTTAGCTGCTCAAAATCAATAATTATCAATGTGTTGGAACACCATTGGTTAATTAAGATTAATAATTTACAGAAACTACCCTCTTCTTACTAAGGCCCACTATTGATGCAAGTCTGCAGGTATTAAAAATTAAAACTTTGAGTCAGTACAAAAACGTTAAATAAAATCTCAAGAAACGTAAAATTCTGAACTTTCTGTGTGATTTATTAATTTCACTATTTAGATTTATTCTAATTGCAACTGAAACTACCATTTATACGAAAGATATTTCTAGAACTTGCTATTTATCGACAAAACTAAAATGTGTTAAATTTATATAGTAAGAAGTATCTGAAAAATTTTGATCACATCACGTTTGACCCACTATTCAAAAAAGGGTTAATGCAATAATTCATACGATCATTGATTCTTCGCGCAATATTTTCAAATATCCTTCTTCGCCTCGCTGAAAACATCCCCCGGATTTTCTTCCTTTTGTTCCGAGCTCTAATCCGGTCTGGTTATATTTACGATGTTTCTCGGCGGAAACTTCGGGTCCAGTTACATAAATTCACGGACGAAACACAGTTTCCCCGAAGTTGCGCGAAATGGAAAATCAATTTTCAACTAGGAATTCACGTTTCACGGTGACACTCTGTTCCATCGAATAAAGATAACGTAGTTGCGGCACAGTCCATTTGCCGCAGCGGGTCACGGTTCACACGAAGCGAACGAGAATAATATGCATAGCCTTGAAGATCGGGAGGAAGATCGAAGGCACGAAGTCGAAGATTCCTTTTACGGTAACACCATCCCGCGAGAAAGCTTCGACCGAAATCGTATGAAAGGTGAGCACCGTGTTGACTCCCGAAAAAGTTGATTGATTTTTTTTTTAACAAGAGCCAGAGAACCATGCGTCCAGATAGATTTTTTTTCACATAGCGCATCGGTTACGTGGAACCGTACTTTCCCAACAAAACCAAGGAAGAAATTCGTGAATTTTTTAAACTTTTTACGAAGTAAATGATAGCGCAATCAATCTGGAATGGAAACTAGTGATTTTATTATACAAAACTAATTGAAATTTTAGTTTCTGTTCATTTTATACTACTTTCAAAAATTTTATATTATTAGATATTAGTTTTCCAATACATTAAAACATCCTTAAATATATTAGTTGTAATTAGTATTTATTTGTTAACCCCTTACTTATACAAATTACGACTACTGATAGGAATAGTTTACGATTGACTCAATTATTACTATTTAAGGATAAATAACCTCGATATCAAATAAATTTTAAACATAATTTATTTGAAATATAATTTAAATCTTCGCAATATTATTATATTGCAGAACGTCGCTAGTGGACGTTGGAAAGGTATCAAAAGAAGAAAAAAGAGAAACATCGAAACACAAAGCTCGTAGAAAACACGAAACTGCCAAGTACCTTGAAAAACCTCGGGAAAAAAGGGGCAGTAACGTGACATCCTTTCAAGAAAACTGTCACCACATGTCACAGCTTTGCAATTCAACGTTTCTGGACGCGAACGTACGCGTTTTTGAGCGTGCATAGCCTGGTTAGGTTCCAAGCTAGATGGTTCGAGAATCACTATAAATGGTAATGGAGAACACAGTGTACATCGCGACTGTACCCTCTCGAAGAAAGAAAAGGTCGGTTGAAGGGGGTTGGAACGGACGGGAGAGGAGAAAACGGTACAGAAAGGAAACAGAAGACAAGAAACGGGTGGCACGAGGGGGTGGTTTGAAAATGTAATATTTCTTCTGGCTGCAGAATAAATAATGGCATCGCGCTATTATACGATGGTAATAATACACATTCAATTCAATGCGAGCTTTTCGCTTTGACCTTCGTTTTGAACTTCGAGAAACGTTTCACCCCCCTCGCCACCTCACTGTGTTTCCTTAAATTTTGCTTAGTTTTTCAGGGAACTACTTGGATAGTTGGTGGTACATTGAGATTCGTTAAATATTGGTCGATAAAACGAGTTTCACACAATGCTTAAAAAATAACAAAGAAAATTTGTCGGAAAATTTTGATATTGCTGACGTTTTCGACTCTAATTCATTATTACACCTCTTGTAAGTATAAGCATCTGTTAAAATCTTCCTTATACAAAAAAACAATAATACACTAATTAACATATAGCACTATCCATTTTTTATCAGAGAAACTATAAATTGCTATTTAAGGATTAAATAAAAGTGCCAAATTATTAAATAACAACGATATCAAATCAATTTTAAATATAATTTATTTAATTCTGCACTTATTTTAAATATAATTTAAATCTTCGCAATATTACTATATTGCAGAACATCGCTAGCAGACGTTAGAAAAGTATCAAGTAAATTTAATTTTTTCACTGTCAAATCTAACACTGTCATGATACGTAAGGATTAATATTGTTATACTACAATAAATGTTAAAATGAATTTGCCAACCATGTAAAGGAATTGATAACTGTAATATATTATACTTAAGTGAATAAATGGATAAAAATATAGCTTCAACTGCTCAACACTTTATTTAAATTTTAATACAAATTATCCAGCTGTTCAACACTGCCTGGTAAAAGAATTATACCGAACGATATATAATCAATAACCCATGAATTTTTAGAGACTAACGTGGCCAATATACGGATCCCCCCTCGACTGGAAATCATCAGCGAAAGTGCAAACGAAGGAAAAGCCTGGCGGATTTCCATTTGCTTAAGTCTCGTCGAACGACGTCGTACGCTCGCGTTAAAACGATTTCCCCTAGCGTTCCAAGCTATCACGTTTCCCCCATGATTTTCCACCGATAACGACGCCTCATCCCTTCATAGTCGTCGCCCGTGATCCTCATCTCTCTCCACCGAAAAACCCTCCACCTTCATCCGACGTCGAGACGCACAGGCGTCAAACATTCTGCGACAGACGCCGTCCTACAGCTTTGCTCGAGGCTCTGCGAGCTTTCCATCGCGACCAAATTACCCCCTGCTGTGCCGTGCAGCCGAGGTATTCGGATACGCGTGACGAAAACGGGGACAAATTTCGAGAAACACTAGACGTTACGAAGCTGAGCGGAAAATCGTTGTAAATAGACAGTTTGTTTAGAAAAAGAAAAATACTGTTTTTCAATTTCATTTCGTAAGTTTTTATGGAAAATACACTGATCGACATTTCATACAAATGTAAGAAAGGTGCATTCAAGTATTTAAAATTACATTGCTTGGTTGCAAAAATATCCAAAGTATAATTTTATCGATTGCTGTCATTGTAAATAAGTTACATTCTTTTCCATTTTATTTTACACAAGTGTTTTCTTTATCTAATTTTAAATATTTCAGTACTTTTATTATAGAAATACTCTGAATCTTTTTGCGTGTATCAAAGTATTAACCCTTTGGACCCGAAGCATTTTTTAATATAATTAAGTTCAGGTTTCTTTTCCAATAAAGCTCCCAAAATTCAATTGTGCTATTTTGAAAGAAAAAGGTTACAACGCTTATGAATTTATTTATTTTTATTCCTTTCGTTAATATGCTATACTCTAATATAAATAATACTTAAATTTTACATTTTAAAATATTCTAATAAATTACATATGTCGCCTTAGAGGCGCCACTCGCGTGCAAAGGGTTAATAAAGTAAAGTGGAACCACTACATTTATCAATCTCTACAATATAATAATAACACTGGACAATTTCATTCATTAATCATAAGGAAGATCTAGTGAATTTTTGAGAACATGAACAAAGACACATTCATCCGAAGAATTGGAAGTAACCCTCGCCGGGCGGACTCAAGGTCCATTCGTATCCATGTTTAGAAACAGTCGAACGTCGCCAGGCGTCCCGCCATTATCCCTCCCTACTCCATACAGAACAATAAACAGAAGCATGTTCGTTGAAAAGATGTAAACTCGAAGTACATTACCAGAATTCACATTAACATTGAATAAACGATACGAGTACAAATACAAAGCAGTATTAAATGTAGTACAAGTGTGAGTGACAAAGGACAGAACTGTATATTCTCTAATTTTATTGAAGACGAAAATAATAATTATGGCGAAGTTTCGTCAATTCGAGGCTCAGAATCAACCATTCTTTTTTTCATTAATTGTTACGGAAAAAATTAATTGTATTCATTTTTAAACTTGGAAATTCATAATGTTAATTTCAAACATTACAATAATGGAAAGAAGTAGCTACCCGGTTACATATAAAATTTAATATTGATAGAATTGCATAGAAAATAATTTTACTCGAGAACAGATTAACGATAGAGGAGGCTCCGCAATGTTATACTAGAGAATTATGCAACGCAATGCAACAATGAAAATAAAGAACAAATATTACCTCGAATGCACGGTAACTTTGTGACAGAATCGTTTTGTAATCTCGAATCTATGCAAGTAGAAACGCGGCATCGTTAGTCACCGTTCATATCCGAGGAAGGACCGAGTTGATGGGGCGAATCTCGTTGTCGCTTTAAGATGCTTTCCGCTTTATCTTTTCGCATGATTTGACAAAAAGCATTCGCCAGGGTAGATTCGTTGAAATAAAGCCAACTAGACACGAGCCTCGGGGCTCGAGCGCATCCTGACGCCGTTTCGTTATCTAATGATGTTCCTATGCATCCACCGACTATTCCACGTTCGCGTCATTTCACAAAATAATACCTGGATTATTACCTCCATCTCTGATCGTTCGAACGGATAAATTCGTTTTCCGATGTTCGAGGCTTCGGGGGGACCAGCCTCCGCGATGAATAAATTTCGAATACTTGGTAAATATCGATTTCTTTTAACTCTTTGACTGCGGCATACTCCGAACAAAAAAAAAAATCGCTAAAATTAAATATCGGGAAATTAAAATTAAAGTCGAGTTAAAGAATCCCTTTGCAATTGCAATATTCATTTTATGCATTTGTAATTGCATAGAACGAGCAATGATGGACGATTAGCATACTTACAGGTCCTGCCTCTTTCCCCATGTATAATGTTACAAATTTCTCCTAAAATATTACTGACTTTATTCATTATGGTTACAAAATGAAAATTTATTTGACAAAAAATTGAATAAATCGAATGTATCTTGAGTTTATCGTAAGTCACATGGGTTTCAATTGTATATACTAAATATTTAAACAAAAACTACTTAATTTAGTTAAATATATGCGTATATAAGAATTTAGCCCATATTTCGTTTAAAAAATTGAAATTACCCTCCGTGATTTCTTTTGTTCACAAATTACCAAAGGAATGCACAAAATAATAGTTTTACGAATATCCGATTACTCAAATTATCAAATTCAATTACGACTTTTCTAATGAAGCAGCTACAAAACAAAGCAAACAATTCGTACGAAATTATAAAATTGTAAAACTGAAAATAGAGTAAAACGCGGTGGCTGGGAAAAAATATCGTGAAATACGGTGGTTGCAAAGAAAAGTGGAAAAATTGCGGGTCTTTGTGGCGGCCATTAGCATATATTTACGTCAGGGTGGTAATAATTCGTCGGTGCTCGCCGGTAAATTACGAGACCTATTTACCGTTCTGATAAAATATTGTTCAGCCGAGTGTCGTTGCGCGTTCACGTTTCAATTGTTCGTTCGTTCGATTCGCGAAAGGGGAAAGCGATATTGAAAATCGTCATAAATTAATAACGAAACGCTTTCGTGCCATGCGTAAATGTGTGTTTAAACTTGAAAGGTCGAGAAAATTTTAAGCTTCCCTGGAAAAATGGTGCAACAATGACACCATTCTTTGACAATCTAGATTTGAAAAATTATTAATCTAGTTTTAGAATTATTTAAGATAAATCATGCAAGATTTTTCAAGCATTGAACAACATATTCCCGAATTCGTTAAACTCGTAATTACTGAATTGAATGCACAGTACACGGCGAAACAAAGGACCAAATAATCGCTTTAACAGTTAAGAATTTCCGGTCCGAAGGAAATGACCAACAATAGAGATAATCGAAAGCTTGTTGCAAGAATCTGGTAATTATTTGCTAACAGAATTAACAACTAAATTAAAGCACTTGAGGAAACTGTGGAGTTAAGTTTAAAAAAACGAAAAATTAGAAGAAAAAAAAAGGAAAACGAAGAGACGAACGTTTCGAAAGTTTGGATCGATCGAAAAGGTCTATTAAGTACACAGCTTTTAGAGGGTTAACAAGCCACCGCAAGTTTAGCGAAGTGTAATTAAATCTAGGAGAGCGAGAGAGAGAAAGAGAGGCTGCGTTTGGTAGCGGCGAAAGGTTGTAGAAATTTATCGAGTTCTCGAAAAGTTAGACAAGTTTCAAGTCGCCTGGAAACCCTGCTGGCTACTCTACCGTCGTCATCGCATGAAAATTAAAAGCTAGCTGTGCTTAAATAAAAAATTTAAACATCAACGATAGCCCGCTTCGTCTTTTAATCAAGCCGCGCCTCGGGAACGGGAGAACATCGCTCGATGATTAATATTTTGAATCGAAGTTGATGAAAGCAGCAATTTCGATATTGAACAGAATCGATTAAGTTTTTATGGTGCAATTAATAATTGAAGTGAATTATTTTTGTAGTACGACTACGAAGGAAATTAACAAAAAAATGTTGCCCTTAAATTAATCGGAGATTGAGTAAAAATTGTATGGAAATTTAGTCTATCAGTTAATACAAGGGAAAAGTATAAGCTCATAAAGGTCTGATATTTTTGTTCCTAATTTCTATTAAAAAGTGTAATATTTTTAGTCAGAACGAAAGTTTTAATAAAAGAATAGTCAATAATGAATATTCAATAAGATAACCGTCAGAATTGGAGAACCTAAAAAGTTATTTACACTCCTTTAAATACAAACGACTAACAATAAAAACATTTTCATATTTTATAATACAACTACATATCTAACATTTTTTTCAAACTCTATCACTCCAAATCATTGGATAATGACCTCTTAAAATTAGGTATTAAAGATACCTAAATAAGGGGGGAATACAAAGGGGTTGACGAATTAAAAATAAAATTAACTTACCATAAAATAAAGTTACATTTGCTAATATCTTAATTCTACTGAAGGGTCTAGCAGGATAAAATGGTCAAAAGTGCCCTTGAACCGATTTTGACTGACACCTTGAAAACACATTGAGGGTAGTTAGAGGGTAAATCATGATTATCGAGTTTTCCCTAATTTTCCTATTTAATTACATGCAAAAAAATCTGAATAAATTCTATAATATTCGAGGCACGGTAATGTACGTTAGGGAATTTTTTTCAGATTTTTTCGTCGAAAACGCTCAGTGTGAAAAATCAAAAACTGAAAAAAATTTGGAAAGGTGCATATTTCATATGGAAGTTTTCAAATGACTATTTTTTCCTTTTGAGGAAAACCCTCAATTTATTTTTAGATTTTTCAGTAGGGTGCGCCATAATTTAAAAAAATCAGAAACCGACTTTTTGAAGACGTTTCGGGCAAAAAATGTGGTGAATACTTTGTACAGTTAGCGTCATGTGATTCTTAATAATTCTGAATTGGAAAAAGCAACATACAAATAAAAGAAATTAGGTTTATTTAATTAATTCTGCCAGTTCCGAACAAGATTTTTGAATTCACCTCCGTCATTACATTCCCAGAACTCCTTCAAATCTCCAATAATCGTTTCCCCAACTGTTCAAGAAATTTGAGTTTGCAGATCGATAAATCGCTCTTAAAGCAAACTCTTCGCGACGATTACAACATTCTCGTCAGACGGGCGGGCGATAAAAGGAATCGAGAAACTTGCTCGCTGGTCCTTTACAACCCGAAATTCGTTCCAACGCATCTACGGCCGATTTTGTCGCGTTCCTACAGGAACCGGAAGCGAGAGAGACGGAAAGACATTAGGTTCGTCGCGATTCGAGTCACGTGCCGGGAATTTATTCGCGGGAAGTCAGGTCGCGTATGCAGCGCACCGTGTTCATCTCCGTCCGAATTTCTGGGACAGTTTTACCCCTTGCCCGCCAACCGTGTTCTTGATTTTTGCTTTGGCTTCGACATATCGATTATTGATCGTGTTTCTTCAAGATAGTCGCACACTGTCGAGCACAGAAATGGATTAAATTTTATTCAAGTTTTTTGCGGAACGTTTATTTTTATTCGTCGATTAATCTCCGAAATACCAAGTTCTTTTTTATTTGAGCGCTTTAAATCGTCACATATTTTTCCAAATTAAAGAGTTTTACGAGTTTCAAAAATTTGTAAGTTTCAAATAAGGTCACTGACACTGACACGCGCAAGCTTTTTAAATGACCCACGCGTTGATTTTTATAAACTTATTTTTTATATCGTAACAGAGAGAACAGACAGAAAGTGGAATTTATAAAAAAAATACCTTAAACGTAACCAAAGAAAGTAATTTTTAACCATCCTCCTCTCCCCCTTTCCAAGTGACGCCACAGACTTAGTGACCCACGAGCTAGTACTAAAAACAATAATGAACAAAATTTGACCCACTTCTAAAAAAGGTTCGCTATCACTGCCATATAGCAACGGCGATTTAACTGAATTGGTATTTTGTATATAGTAGTAAAAGAAAATGGTTACTTTAACTACCTAGATTTCTCGAAGGAAAATGGGGCTATAGAGGAAAGTACCTCCACCATTCGTAACAGTGCTACAAAATTACCATGCATTGTATCTAGGTTAGATCTGGATCGAGTTAAATGCGACAAGCTTAATAATTATTTCAAAGCGAGTTGGTACAAATGTCTAGTTTGATTTCCTTCCGCTGTATTGCCATTTGTTCTGAAGCAGCCTAGCGTGTTCATAGCAAACAAGTATCATTCATACTTCAAGAAATGTTCAGAGAAAACGATATATTTTCAACCCCTAAGAATTAATGGTTTCAGTTGCAAGATCTTCATCCCTCAAACTGACACGTTCTTTCGTCATTATTAAAACACTCTGAAACGTATCCCTCTTCCACACGGTCAGTCAGGATCGTGACGTTAACGCCTGCAGCCTCGCACCCTTGTTTCTCCTTTTCGTTCCGTGACCCCGTTCGTTCTGCCCCGCTGTTTCACCTCTCGGTTACGAAGATTATTGAATTTCCTGTCATTTCCAGAAGAAATACGCTCTATTTACCTTGCCGCGGTATGAGCACGGTTTCAGGACCGCCTCGATGCGGAAGCGAAACACGAAATCCACGAAGGAGCCGCAACGAACCGAGCCCTTCCTCGCCTGTTTGCCTCCCGAGCAAATCAACCTGGAATCGCGAGAACTACCCCTTGACGAACTTGCTGCACTCGAATCGATCCATTTGGTTTTCGATAAGACCTCGTGGAAAAATACGAACGAAATTGTGTGCTATTTTTGCTACGATCTCGAAGATATCACACTTTGGGATGGAATGATCGAAGACGAAATTTCTGTTGAAATTAACCCATGAAATTATGTTTAAGATGACACGATGTCCATTGGTTAATAATAGACTTGTGACGAGTGTTAGGTTTTTAATTAGAAAAACAGGTGTTATATTCTATTTCAATGAAGCTTACTTACTATATTAGATACATGTTTAGGGGATGAAAATCCAAGGGATGGGAAACATTTTCTTTAATATTTCGAATACTTTATATTTTCGACAAAAATTATTTAATAATTTGTTAAGAAAACATGTTAATATTCCAAGAATTACTTTTATAATATTCTAATTAAACGGCACATATATTCATTAAAAGGTACTAACTAAGGTTTTAATTAAGAGGCACACATTCTCAGAAGAATTATAGAAATTTCGGCAAATTTGACTTCATAAACCTTGCTGGAAGCATTAATCTTCCCTCGGAAATCTAGTTCGACGTCCCTGGTCGTTTCACGTTCGTCGCCGGTTTCGAAACCAGCCCCGTCGTCGGCAATTCGCGTTGCCGTACGACCCTCGGAGGCAACCCCTTTCGCAGATGAGAAAAACACATAAAATGGCCTCAAAGTCTCGACGCAGATCGGGACGTAAATCGACCAAGGTTTACCTCCCAGGCATACTCCGAAAGCGTAGCTGTTGGTTCGCGGACTGTTCTCGCCTCGTCTCGAGGTGAAACCAAAAGAGGGAGAGGGGAAAAAAAAGGGAAGAACAAAGTTCATTCCGGCCAATCGCATCGCGGGAATAAAAATCTCATACATGTAAAAATATTCAATCGAGTGTCCTCGACTATCGTGGCTGGTGACGCGTCGATATTTCCACTCTTTCCGGGATTGCATCGAGAGAGAAAAAAAAGGGAAATCCCTTTTCTCCTAGCTACCTTTTACGTCCCCTTGGCCCGGCTAAAGTTGCCCTTTCCACGGGTACCTACGATTTCCTACCTTCGCCGAACCGCTTTGTTACCGACCGCCGACTGACGAACCAAAACTTCACGATGTAAGGGGAGCGGAAAAGAAAAAGAAAAAAAAAAGGAAGGAAAGATCGATTCCGGGGAGAGTATCAGGGGTTGGTTCGAATTTAAAGGAAGTCAGGTAAGGGTAGGAAAAGATACGAGATTGAGATATCGATTAGCGAATCTGACGTTCGAGCGGCTGCTATTGACTTTGATGCACGTTAGCCGAGGATCAAAAGTTTCCGGTCCTACTACCTTAATTAACGAGAAAGAAAATTAAAAGAACTGCTTACCTTTCAACGTAGCCTTTGAAGGATTTTATTAACGTTTCTTGCGTGTACAGAGTACATAGGAAATTCGTGGCGTATATAAAATATGAATTTTATTAATATTTTCTACCTGTACAGAGCGATTCATTTTAATAAACCAGGTAGGTATTAAGGGCATGTAAAAATACTATTGCAGCCGCATAATTAACAGGAAAATACTGAAAGCATTAAATTAAAAATATAAAGGGCGAACGTTTTATATCTTCGAACTATATCAACGCAAAAATATTAATAAATGTGAATAATAAACAAAGAAGATTGCTTTATATAATTATTACTTACTGCAAGAATATTTATCTCTTCGAAATTAATTTTTATTTAATTTTGAAAATAATTTATTTTATTTACATACATTTGTTGCTTGAACAGACATTAATTTAAATACCACGCTTCTTTGATATCGTTAAAATTGTGCATGTAAAACGTGAATAATATTAATGTTTTTTGCCTGCACAGAGTGAACAGAAACAATTAATTTCGTCCTATTATACTGAATAAGAAACGTCTATTTTATTCAGCAGCCTATATTTTTAAAAACAGCTACTTCACTAACACTATTAATAATGTTCATCACCGATTAACAATTATTGTTCGTTCACAGTGTTAACAGGAATCAGAATCGTCTAGCTATTCTTAAACATGAAAGAAATTTAGAAAAGATTCTTCAAGAAGTTCGAAGCATGCACCACATGGTCCACCATAAAACCTGAACGCTTCGAGCCTTTCGCGTGGACGTTGAAAACACAAGTCGGACAGAACGACATTAGGTAAACAGAACTGACGAATGCAAACTGTTCCGAAAAGTCAAAAGCTGCCACGATCGGGACGAGCTTCGAGGAAACGTAACGAAGGAAGACTTTTGGATGGCATTTCCAACAATCGTAACTTCACTCGGCTCTGTGGACCAATAATAGAATGTGACCTACAATTGTCGTCCGCGAAAACGAGATTCAACGAAGCCAAGCTAAACACATGTACTCTAAATTATTGATTTCCCTTGCATAATTTTGCTATCTCAATTGCAAAACTTTTAACCCATCTGAATATCGTTTGCATTGCAAATTCGTTTCTTCAGAAACTGAATTTATACACAGCGGGATACGAAAGAATGACTGAAACTTGAAAAAATCCACGAAATATGCGTCGCGTTTGTATAACCATTTCTGATAAAATTAGATTGTTTACTTCTTTCAAAAAAAATATCATATTTCAAACTATTATCATGTTTCTCAATGACAAAAACTGCAAGTTTAATTTAAAATATTTAAAAAACAAGGGCAGTCTGGGACAATTCTACATAAATTCTGTAATTATAATTTTATAATTACAAAACACTATTTTACAATAATAGAGGAGTTAAAATTGATTTCTAAATTAATAAATTACATCAAAAACCTAATTTCTGATACTTTATGACCCCATACTGTATAATTATTTCTATCTTTATTCTGACCGTCAGAAAGGGTTAAGAGATTCTTCATAACATAATACCACTTCGAGGAAGTACTTATTTCTGTCTCTTTCGATTAACCGGGAGTGATTCATGTTAGCGAAAATTCTTCGAAACGAACAACATTTAAAAGTTTATCTCTGTTTACGCGTATTTACGCACACGGGAAGTGTGCGAACAAGAGGATCGTAAGAGGGCGAAGAGGAGGCAGCGGAGATTCGGGGATGACTCAATTCTTGGCACGACGGTTCGTGATGCTCGATTACCACACAGCAATGTAACTATCTGCATCCTTGCACGAGTGTCATCCACGTCGTAGACACACCATTCTCAAATATATTTCACCGCATGGCACGATTAAAACCATTTTAATATCGATTCAATTCAACAATATCGAAACTTTTTTTATAAACTAAAAATCATTAAAGCACTAATATCTAAATCATTAAAGCATTATTATCAAAGCACTAATATAAACTGATACTAATTTCACCAGTAACACAAGTTTTATTTGCATTTATTCTCCCTTTGCATTCGAGTGGCGCTTCTGGGGCGACATATGCAATTAATTAGAATATTTTAAAACGTGAAATTTGACTGTTATTTATATTAGAACATAGCAAATTAATGAACGAAATTAAAGTAAATAGATCATAATTATTTGTAATTCTTCGCTTCCAAAATAGGGCTTTTAAATTTTGAAAAAGAAATCTAGTCTCAATCATATCCAAAAGTGTTTCGAATGCAAAGAGTTAATAGGCTAATTGAAGAAACGAATTTTTGTAATTTCCTGAACCTTTACTTTCGTTCATAAATTTATTATTTTCTGAAGTATAATGTATTCATCCTGTAGTTTTTATATTTATTGTCTATAAAATAATATAACAGGGTTGCAACTTAAAAAGACAAGTCGGTAGATGACAATAAATGGATCTTTCAAAAATGTTAACACATTGTTGACTCGTGTTTGCACTTGTATTAGCTATTCCAATTTTTAAAACACAGGGTAATATAGAATGTGGCAAAAGCTTTGTTCACCGAGTTCAGTCGCATATCTATAAAAAAATACTTTTCTTAGTATTTATCACTAGAATTACCAAAGGGATCAAAATGACTTGTTCCAGTTGTTTTATTTTATATTACAAGACTTACCAAGACACCTTTGCCAAAATGTCAGCTGATTTTTATTAAACTAAAGAATTGTCCTGTTTCATCCCTTATTTACATTGTTTACTACTTTATTTATTATTCGGAAGAAAGTGTAAACTAAACCTCGGTAGTCTTAGTGTTAAGTATTACAAAAATCTACTTCTACATTCGATTAAGAAATAACAGCCGATGATACGAGACAGCTTCTGCGTAAAATTGCCGGTCAACAATGTGTTAATAACGATTCTTTGAATATCAAAATTGAACTTATCCATTGAACGTTAAAATGAAAAATGCCGAAGAAAAGTGGCGCGATTTACCGTGCTCGAAGCTACGATTCATAGAGTTACAATCCACTCAATCGAAGCGTTCGGTACGATCTTAATTTACTAGCCTTTCAGCGAGCCACGGTGAATCAGTCGTTTCGCAAACTCGTAAAATTCTGCGAATCGCGATTCACGCGTTCCCAGTTTGCTTTTTCACCGTGGAGAAAAGCAAACTTACGGATCGGTTAGGGTCGGCTACGCGAGCGAAATCGATCAGCGTCGGTAAGACGGGGTCGTCTGTAAATCGGTCCAAGAGAAACACACAACGTCCAAGATGGATAAATTGATTTAGCGCCGTTGTCCGAAATACCTTGACAACGTTTCGCTCCCAGCTAGACAACCGACTACAAGGAACCGTACTCTCGACAGTCTTACCAAAATAGTAACCGATATCTCGTCGCTTTTTTATTCTTCAAACATCGTCCACCACTTTAAAACGAAAAAATAAACAGTATCGTTCATTATCGTTCGACATTTCTATTTGTAGCGAAGGGGTTACAGAACAAAATTTTCAACGTAGTTCATTCATCACCGTGAAAGAATGGAATGTGGCAATCAATCTTCCAGAAAATGGTAAAGTGTTTATTAAAGGAAAATATTGACGAAACGTCGCTTCTCTCGCAGAATTCCTTTTCGAACGGATCAAACTCGATGGCGAGAGTTTTATTAATAGGTGCAAGATGAAGCCATTCGATTGAAATGGTTCCGGTGGCGCGTTTCGCTGCCCACCCCGTAGCAATTTGTCACCGGCCAGGATATACAGAACGACACCGCGCGGACCGCGACTCTTTTCCATATTTCACCTTTTCGTAATTAAACTGCAATCGATACGCCTTTCGGTGCGGGCGCGAAACCGAGAAAAACAATGCACGGCACCGTGTCAAACGTAATTACATTTTTATTACGTTCTCGGCGAAACGAATCCGCGTACGTTCTACAACGGACCGGTCAATTTAAGCGCTATTAGTACACGTCGCGTTTTGCACATTGCCCGCCTTCTATCGCGATAAAACCTACCATTTTGTGTGATGCACATAAACATTTTGGGGAAGTATTGTTTAACATTAATCCTCGATCGGGAATATGCAATTTGTTAAGTAAATTTATCTAAACTCGATTCACCTTTTTGTAAATTCTTAAACTTCTTTCTTCTAAAATTATAGTATAAAAAATTGTATTTTTGTTTGGAAAAATAATTCCAGATCCGAATAAGAATCTCTCATAACTAAATAAAAGAAGTATTCAAAACGTATATTGCTAGGATCCGGGTGAATTACAAACTGCTTTCACGTATATAAAAGTTTATTCCAGTCTTTGTTCACACAGAACTCAACTTATTTAGGAACTTCGAAGAATACTTAGCGAAACGACTTTGTGAGATACAGGTTAAACGTCGAGGCTTTATTCTACTAATGATCAGCTTTGGGCCTTACCCCCGGAATATATATATATTCTAGAATCTTAGTGGAGGGAGGTTGACCTTAGCCATTATGACTCCGCACCGAACATGAGTAATATGTTTTTCGAAGTTCATGACTCTTGTGGCGATGAGTCGTAGTTCAAATGGTAGATGACGCATGTTTGTATGATTGGTTATCCAAAAATTTGTACGTAAGTTAAATCCAAGACAACTAAAATTAAGAAGCTTGTATCGTACATAATAAATAATATTGTAATGACATCTTGCACACTTTTATAATTGAAGGATGCAGATTTCCAGATTAAATTCTTTTTGCGTAAATATTGTAGTTAGAACTTTGTGTCCACATTTATTTATTGAATAATTCAGTACGAAGGACAGGGCAATACATTTACAAATCATAAAGAAATAATGTAAACTCATATATTTTGCATCGCAGTTTGAATAAAAATTGTATATCGTTGAAAATATAAAATGTGGATACACGACTGCTAATTAAAATTGGTATGAAAATGTAATTGAATATAAACTTTGCTTGAAATGATCAAAATAAATGTGAATAAATTATTGAATAAGTTTCAGGAACCAACTTTTAAATGTGATATAATAAATATCGCCGTAAAATGGTTAATTAAGGTGAAAAAGAAAATCGTGACCAAAACTTTAAATGTCCTTGTGTTATTTAATCGATTAAAGTTTATTGCATGTTATGAAGATAAACTTCACTGTATTTGAATAAATTGTTATAGAAACTATTGGCTAACGTCGAATGAAGTTATATTTTACTGCTATTTGATATTAAACAGCATTAAAACGGAACAACAAGATGGTTGTTTAAGGAAGTTAAATTCCAGGATTAAACTTTGAATCTGATACTTATTTTACAAGAACTAAAAAGTAAAGACGCTATCAAACGGAGTACTGCTTCAACAATGAAAAGAGAAAATACAGGGAAGTTGTTTTCTAAAGACTCCTCGAAACTGCTTACCGAACATTCATATTTTAAACGTGAAAAGTGTGAAAAGTGTGAAAAGTGAACTTTCATATTTCCTCTGATTTAATGCTTTCAAACGTTTATTAGGAGACAACTCGGTTTTGAATTTAAGAACTCAATCAATGTTTCAAATTGATAGAATTTAGTTATAAAAGCGATAAGCCACCAATAAGTACTCAATTTTAAATTTGCAATGCTTTTCCTTTTCAAATGTTTCAATTAATTAAATTATAAACCGAAGGAAAATAAATGTCTGATCTTTAATGGGTTATTTTACTTGAATATCTGCTGCACGTTTCTATATTAAATTAGTTGACTTAATTAGCAAACGCAGATAAGATAACTTTACGACATGCGTATTTATATTTAAGTGTCATTTTAAAATTTCTTTGAAATTGACACTACACTGCAGTGCTAATAAGAAAGGTATTTTCAGTGATTTCGTGATAAAAGGTGTATATCAAAGCCATCTTTTCATTACCTCCGTAAGCCCTAATTAAATACAACAAGGTCGTGTAAGAAAAAACTAGAAGGGATATATTTGCGAAACAATATAAATTAAGTAAAAAAAAGTCACATTTCGAATAATGTTTAGTAGCACTTTGATTGCAGAACTGTATCAAATAACTGACACAATACAAGTTATAAAAACTGAATTATGTGACAACAGCAGTTAAACATTCTTTACATTAGTCGTTTATTTTGAAAATGACCTAAGTCCAATAAAAAATACCGGAACGGTAATAACTTTATTCTAAATGAAATGAAACGAGAGGATTTTTGGAAAGCACTGTTTTTAAAAGAGACAATAAATTGGTTAAAAATATGCTGAATTCGTTTCTTGAGAAAAGAGACATATACAATTTTCTATAAGGTATCGATGAATGAGAATACAGAGTTTAAAATCCTGGATTTATTACCACGTCAGAGTAGACCAAGAAAATTCGCAAACATTGTATTAACACCACTTTATAAAAATATAAGACAAGTTACAACAGTGAAATACAAGGACATGATGGACTTACTATAATATACACCGGAACACCATGACTTCTTCAAATCCCTCCCTCGTACACAAAATGTAAATGGGCAGTAAATTGTTATGTAATTTATATAGTCAGAAGATTTCCTGAATTGCATAAATGGTGTTTTTCAAGTGTTGCAATGAATTAAAAATGAAATTGAATATAATTTATTCATTTATAATTTATTCATTGCTATTATTTTAATAGCAATTGTAAATTTAACTCTTTTAGATACACTTAAGGAGTGTAATACATTGAAATCCTATACGTATATTTTTAATTTGATTGAAACGCAAACTAATAAATGGACTTAGGCCACTTGCAAAATATACGGTTCGAATATACTTTGTTCCAAAGATGCCTGATTTATTTTCAACAGAAATATCGACAGCTTAATACGCCAGGTCTCGCGAAGGAAATCCAAAATGGAATCGCGGAAACGAAAGATTGGAACAACAATTTCAATCGCGCGAAATTTCAAGAGACCGCAAACCGCGCCACTCGCTCGACAGCCAGCGAAATCGATATCCAATTAACGATAATACTCGCAAGAACAACAACGACCGATGGCCATGAGAACCGTGATAAATGCTTTCTCCCTGGCTGATCACGCTCGTAATTGCTTTCCCTAAAAACTGTTTACGTCCTCGTTTGACCCTCCCACCCTTTTTAATCCGCGAATATTTACGAGACTGTATTCCCCTTTCCATTTCTGGATACAGTGATTCGTTCAAGTATTCAGACACTTGGAACAGAATAATTTTCCTAAGATTGGACCAAATCAATTAAGTTTCCTTGAGTACCTGGAGAGATTAGTTAACCAGATTACGTGTCCCTGTAATTTTGAAGAAAATGAAAAATAATAAGAATACACTTTGTAGATTTAACTCTTTAAGTCGCGGTGGCCTATATTCTACATCACCTTTTAGTTGTTACGTCATAAATACACCCCAATATAGTAATCTAAAATTCAAATTTGTTTGCTGTGGGTGATCGGGTATTGGTATGTATGTATAATGACTGATCCACATATATGCTTTGAAGTAACTTTATTGGATGCTCGCTGTCGCTCAACTCGTCACGGAATGATCGCCTTTCCGCTTCGATTACCCCTCCTGCGCGGTGCATTCTTTCGCATGCACTTTGGGCCTACGTGACCTTTTGGGCGTAGAAACCCTTAGGCCGAACGGCGCCGTCGAGTCTAAACGCTTGGGTCCGCTTTCCGCTCGGCCCGCGCGAGACAATATGTCGGTGACATATTTATGATGTGTAGCGACGGCCGCCAAATTTGCGAGTCCGCTGAATTATATTATAAATTATTTTATTACAGAAACTTCAGGGCCCATCACTTCTAGGATTATTTGGGGACAATGGAATATACGGTACAAATGACCTTTCGCCTTACTATCCATCCTCGTCACCCCCTCTTCCTGTTCTCCGACTATTTCCATATCCACTTCCCATCTTTCCAATCAACTAATTATAGTATTTCTTAATTTTTTCTTCCTCTTAGACAAATTTTTCAAACAGAATCAGAACAAATTTTGCAATCGCCAAATACACTACACCAAAGTACAAATTACTAAGTGTACCCTCGTTATTCATACAGAGCTATTGCAAATTTTGTCTTTTATGTAACTTAATTTACAATTATTTAAAACCTGCTGCACAGAATTACTTTGGCGTGCAACAGAAGTGAAAGCCAAGTAAGTACTTCACCATTAATTACTTACAATTGCATGAGTCATATTTAAATGAATATTTTTTCCCAGAAAACATTATGTTTAAATCATAAAAGTTCCTATTAAAATAAATTTTTAAAGCAAATTTTATTTTCACTCAAAATTCGTAATTACTGTATTAGTCGATATTAATATAACTTGAATCAAATATTGGACAGTATAATCTGATAGAGAAATGACCCCTTTTAGAGATGGAAAGGAAATTTTAATTAGCGCAAAGATATTAATGGTTCTTTGAATTCATTAATGCCTCGAAACAGGAGAAAAGCACGGAACACGAGAATATTTTTCGAACATGACCTGACCTGATCGAAGCGTACAGGAACGTAACTTAATAATCTTCGAACAAACACTGGCCGGTCATTAATTATTGCTGGGAATCCGGGTTTAAAACTGTTTGGAAGCTACGCGATATCGGCCGATACCGTGTGTGCCGTGTAAATACACTCGGCAAATATGAGATATACACACCCGATTCCGTGCACTCGTACCGAAATCATAGATAAAGCTCCCTACGTTCAATTAAACGTAATTTACCTGGCCGCCAGTACCAAGCGCCGACCCGATTGATTGGTTCGTTCCACGGAATGGCAAATAACGATCTCGATCAAAATTTATTTTAATACCGTCCCTCGTGTATGAAGCTCGTTTCCACTGATCGGTTTCGAAATAAAAATTCCGTCTGCACCTTGCGGCGATAAAAATTATACAGTCGCACCTGGATAACTCGAAAAAGAGGTTCGTCGAACAAAAATTTGACGTGCACGGGTCTTGCTATCTTTTTATTTTCTAAAAATGTACAGAAAGACAAATTTGCAAAAAAATTCAATATTTCCATTCTTAAACAAGCATCAAATTTCTTGATTAATTTCTGTTTTCAAGGAATTTAACAAAGTTAGATACGAACGATTTTTGTCTGTTTGTCTCCCGAAATTTTTTTGTCTCCGCTTGAAAATTTCGTCGAAGCGATTGCAAAACGCTGGACGAAATTCGGGAAACTTTGAGCGCCGGAATGATTCCCTGTTTTCCGTGAAATCCTGAGAACTCGCGAACACACAGCTGTGTACACAGTTATCCCGCCGCGTTCCCGTTTATGAATGGTGGCACACGGAAACAGATATGAAATTTTATTGCATCCAACCGTCTGACAAACGTGAATTCGTTTTAACCGAGCAACAGGTACCGTAACAATGTGCTAATTATAGAATCTTTTAATTAAAATATGTAACGCTCGATTCCTTGCACCGATATACGAGTTCGATCGAAGATCTTGCAACAAGAAGGATGAATCATTCTTCATTTTTTATAGTTATGACCTGTAATAGGAATAAATTCGATCAAAATGCAAGTATGAAAACAAATTTTCATACTTGAAGGAAACTAAACTTTTTATTGGAAAACAAAATTCGAAGAGTGTATAAAATTAATTTTATATAATTATAATTAAATAGACAAGAATATTAACAAACTTTCGTTAACTTTTTTATAATCACTGGATTGGGTTAAACTTGTGGCATCGGCTACCGGTGATCCACGCGATTAATCAAGGTGTTAATAGATAAATTGGTTTTGTATCAGTTCCAACGACGTCGTTATTTTTCGTGGCCATAAAGGAAACCGTTAAACACCGTTATGACTCACCGACACGAGCCGCTCTTTTCGAGAATTTTTCATTCTGCATCCTGCAAGACCCGGCCAGGAATCGATATAACGTCCGGTCCACGTGTCTCGTATATTCTGAACGGATAGAAATATTCTGGTCGCTTCGCGCCACCCTGCACGTGTATTCCTTGAATTTATTCTCGCTATGTACCATACACGAATAAATAGCTGGTCGTGCTATTTTTGATATCTGAATTCCCTGGATGGGTACAAATTACGAGACCCTTCCTAGTTTACTATCTCATGGTATATGATGGACAGTGCGACAGGAGTAAAATAAAGGAACTTAATTTTTTATTGGCCCCATTTGTCCTTCAGTTTATGAGCCTTGAGTTCGAATTAATAGTAAACAGTTAAATTGAAAAATTCTGTTATCGAAACTTTAAAAAATAGAGCGGATGTTCGACCCAGTGAATGATGGGTTATTCAAGATCCAATCTTAAATCCGTCTTATGTTGGGACTCTGATCTTGTAATAATGGAAAATCTGTACAATAAGTACTTCAGTATTTTTTATTAATATAATGAAGGTGAAATATTTAACAATTACTTGTGAATATGAACAGATAAATCTTCATTATTGAGCCGTGTTTGATATCCAACGCTGTCTCAGCGTTAGTTGAACATATTTAATAATTTTTCAAAGACTTAATTAATAAAAAAAGGTCATTTGATGAAAAATTTCCTGCACGAAATGAAACAAGGTCTTTTACGTCCTTTACCACATTAAATGTAATAAAACGGTTTTATTGTCAATCGTAATTATAGTGATCATTAAGACAGTTTGAAAAATTCAGGAATTTCCGGTAGAAACTTTTGAATTTCAATATTAAAATTGTAATATTTCATTTTTAAAAAGCTCATAATTCTACAGTAAGCAATTCTTCAAACCTTCACTCGGTAAAATAAACCTTCGTCTATTTTATTTCAGTATCAAATCAAAGATCTTTTTTTCTCACAGATTTAAAGGCTTTGATGATTAATATTACTTGACAGCGTTATAATTCTACGCGTTCTATTCCTTGGCTAAAAAGTTGCCCCAGAATCAAAATTTATGATCACTTAAAATTATACTTCGGATCAAAAATACGATTCTGATACAAAAATACGAGGGAACCTAGTTTCTTTCTTATCATTTATTTTAGACAACTTTTACGATTCAATGTTATATTCTATGTTATTAGGGCTATAGTGTTGTTCTTTTCCATGGTACTGATCGTTGTTAACTTTTTATGGAATGGACATTTATAAAAATTAATAAAACACTTTAATTTTGTCAAAGTGTTGAAAGAGTAATTTTCGTATACGATTTTATAATTTACCTCCAATCAATTACGTAATTTTTTGCCCTAATATTTTATATAAATTATGAAAAAGAAATTTTTTTTTAAATAAAAATAATTACTAAACGCTTTGAAAAAAATAAGTTTGATATTAGGTGAACAAGTATTCTAGACTTCTTTTAAAATAATAAACACTATCTAAATTTCCAAATTTTTAGTTTTATTATATTTTAATATTTAAAATCTGACTTTTACCAATCAAATCAGTATAAAACATTTTACAAAATTTTGATATTTAAACTGATAAATATTAAAATACCATTACAACCGAGAAACCACCACGATAAAACATCAAAGACGTATCGTTTGGACGAAACACGAAAAACATCAAGCTGTTTTGAAAAGACAGTAGGATCGACGTTAATTACACACAGGAGATAACGAACGCGCGTCATCATTGCACTTCCTCGGTTGATGTAACGACGGAATAAATTCGAACGAAACTTTTGGACGGGATTCAAAAATAGACACTGATTTATCTCTCAGCCGGCATATTAGTAGTAGGCTGCGAGACAATTTCACGGTGATGCCAATTCCGTCGTGGCGTCCGACGTAAAATCGCACTTAATAATGTCCCGCCGCGACAAAGACGCGCTTGAGGACGAGCGCGCGAAAAATCCAAGGCAGATTTACGCGCGGGCTTCACGCGAGCATGATTTACACGCTCGCATTCAGCTTGCGAGAGATCGATTCGTTCCTAGAAGTTCCACGCGATTTTACAACGCGATACGATCGTGTGACTGACAGCGAAATCTTCGAAATTCGTTTACCGCTGATATTTGAACACAACCCTACGCTCTGCGGATAGAAATATTTGCAAATTCTTATTTGAAAGGCTAATCGCCTCTCCTTATATCAAGTTCCACCACACCGAGAATATTAAATTCCTAGTCGTCTAATATTATTCAACGGAATTGTTTATGGAAATTTTGCAAAGAATTTCCATTCAAACGAATGGTTTTAGTGGTTTTCAACTTTTCAACTGTTTTATAACTAAGTGTAGGTAATTTTGAAGAAAAATACTACAATGCTTAAATATGAAAATAGCTCCAAACAGTATAATCAGATAAAATGGTCAAAAGTGTCCTTATAATTTTTCTAACGGGCGCGTCAGAGCTAAGTATATATCGCTTCAATGTCAGAACAAATAAAAAAAATCCCTAACCCTAACAAGCCTTGACTGTGCAAACTGCAATTAGAATGAAATTTAAAATTGCGTTTTATTCAAAATATAAAGAACAGAGGTCATGTTAGAAACACAGGGTGCGCCACGAGTGTGACATGACATTGTAGGGCAAGGGGTTAAACCAAGTTCAACTTACGATGGGTTACTGGATAACTTATCAAGAAAAAACTGTACGTGTCAAGATAGAACTTAATACTTCGACGATAGGGTAGTAAAGGACAAAACTTGACCAATTTCTCCCACTGTAATGCATGAAAAATTCTGGAAAAAAGTCAGAGGCATTTCAGTTAATGGAACGCATGTAATAGAATTTTTTCAGATTTTTCCATTAAATCCAAGCTGTAAAAATACAAAAAAATGTGAAACAAAAATGCCGATTTCATATTTGAAGAGTCGCAGATCAATAATCATATTTTGTGAGTAAATATTTATTATTAATACTGTTATTCTGGATTTTTTGATTAAGTGCGCCGTAATAAAAAAAGTCAAAATCCGTTTGTTTGGTCATTTCCCGCGTGCCTGTATAACCTGTATGGTGATTTTTCAGATATTCTTTATTAAATAGGTGTTTTATGCAATGCTTATATCTAAAAAGAATTGAAATTAAGAAAATCAAATAAACTAACCGAATCGAAATTATATTATGTACTCAATATATCAAAATATTGGAAACATTTGCAACATGGTCCACCGGGAATGCAACAAATTACTAAATTGCTGCAACCCTTTTTCGTAGATTCTAGTCCCACTTGGGTTCGTTAACTAGAATGTATCTGATATTTTTCAGAATTTTTAAAAACCGTGATTTTTAACTTTTGCCATTTACTACCTCCCTCGTCGAAATATCAAATTAATAGTGTATTACAAATTAAATTTACAACTTTCACAACTTCCTTTCTATAAAATTATTTTTTATTTAATTTCAGAAATTACAATTTTAAAATCAAATAAATTTGCATTATTATAAGTATTGATATCATAAATGTTTATTCAAAGTAAACAGTTAAATAGAGAAAAATCAAACTCCTTAAAAAACATTCTTCACTAAAATCATAAAAATTCATCCAGCACAGTTTTATCAAAACTCGATCCACCATATCCTCGGTCCGATTCTATACCAGCACTTTTTACAAA
Organism: Anthidium xuezhongi; assembly: GCA_022405125.1. Classification (NCBI taxonomy): domain Eukaryota; kingdom Metazoa; phylum Arthropoda; class Insecta; order Hymenoptera; family Megachilidae; genus Anthidium; species Anthidium xuezhongi. Next base: position 1,272,451 of record CM039640.1, on the reverse strand, counting down.
AGCTTGAAAACGTCATGGAAAACCGCAGGTGCATCGTACCTAATCAACAATCGGGTTTCCAATAGATTTGTCTATCTCGGGACACGGAAAACTCATGCGGGAGCGACAATGCGGGTGCGAAAATCGCGCGTGTGCATGTGAGCGGATGAAACATTTTCCGGAACAACAATAACAAACTTTTTTCGTCAATGAAGCAGAATCAAGTTAAAAACTTTTATAACTGAAATTCGAATAAATCTCTTCCGTGCTTTAGAGAAATTTGAAACTTCGATTTCTTGAACAATCGATCAAATTTCAACTTGTTCATTGTTTACGTGGCCGGGCATGTTAAAATTATCGCTCTATGATCGTTATATATTCGCCGTCGCTGCTTCAGAAACAGGATTTGCATCTGCAGGGATTTCAATTCGCTTCGACCGCGGCTAATTCGAATGATAATACGAGCTCGAGCGGATACGCTCCGACCGAGAGCGAGCGGAGCGCGTGCTCGGTCGCAGGCGCATGCAAATCCCTGATTACAAATTAAAATTGTCCCCGGAGGGTAAGGCTTGACGAGGGTTCGAAAGGACGACGACATCGCGAGGGCCATTTCGTTTCAGAAAATTTAAATTCAAATCGGACGCACGCGTACGAAACGCGAAAAAACGCGGGATTCTCTGCAGGAGCGTATGAAAAATATGCGACTTTTATTTGACCCTTTGGTGTAAACAAATTTCACGTAAATTTCTGTTGCAAAAACGTAAACGGACGTCATGTGTCGATGAAGCGAAAATTTGGTACAGCTTTGACAGAGAATATTTCGTTAATTTTTGCATTATTTTATTCCAGTATTAACTCCATATTAATCCTTTGAACTCAAAGCATTTTTTAATGTAATTAAGACTAAGTTTCTTTTCGAATAAAGCTCTCCAAATTCAAAAGATTCCTTTTGAATATTTTGAAAGAAAAGAATTACAATGCTAATGACTTTATTTTTATTTCTTTCGTCAATTTACTATATTATAATATAAATACCACTTAAATTTAACATTTTAAAATATTCTAATAGATTATATACGTCATCTTTGAGGCGCGTCTCAAGCGCAAAGGGTACAATTTTTATATTTTTATAATACCATTTTTCATTGTTTCATAATTTTATCAGTGGGAGAGGTACTGTTAAAAATTTTAATCAGATATCAATTATATTATCATTATATTATCAGTAGTATAATATCACGTATTACGTCGTTGTTAATCCGGCAGATCTCCGAATTCACGTAAAATCTGTTGAACATTTACCACGGCCGAATGTATAAACATTTTTGACAGTCGTACCTACCCGGTGTCAGATTTCGTGCAGCTCTGATAACCGAAAATGTAATCTGGATTTCATTACCATAAACTCGATCCCCTCTCGCTCGCTATTCGCGAGAAAGAGAAAGAGGGGAGGGAGGTGGGAGCAGATTCTATCATTTACGAGGTAATGCAACCACCGAGTCCGGATAATACCACCGGTTTTTCCTCTTCCACCGTCTCTTCGTTCTTTCCCGTTAGCGTTATGAACGAACGAAATAGAGGATTTTAATGCTAATACCGGAACACGTAACAGGAAACGAGTCACGACTCGAAAATACGGCCGAAACAAATTAGCCTGACCGAATAACTCCCGTCCCGACCGGGCTGAAATATATTTTTCCCCCGACGGATTCGGCTGGAAAAATCCGACAAAACGAAATAGTTTCGTTATAACCGAGAAAGCGAGTGACGAAGACTGATACGATGGAGGTTAAAAGTATCGTTAATGTTGCCTTAATGTTGCATTACGAGTCGGCTAATGAGAATTGTGGACAGCCAGCTGTGAGAATCGGTGTCTCCTAATGCCTTTGTAAGCGTTATTAATGTGCCAAGGGGTGACCTAATCATTGTAAATGGTTCGAGTCACTATAAGGTATACTTTAAAATCATCCACGAAGAGATTTGATCACGTTTTTCAACAAAATTAAATGTTATCAATTGCAAGTGTTGACATGGTAAACAACAAAACATTTCTGATTTAAGTAACTAAAAAACAATTTTTTTGTAATTAAAGTAGGTACTTGAATGTAAAAGTAAGAACATATTTTGAGGGAATAAATTTGGCTGAATAATTAAAAAATGGAAACTACAATTATTAATTTTAAAACTTAAAAATTATTAACCACTGAAATACCAATGGCACTGAAAATTAAATATTGAATAATATCCGAAATTAAACAGCATTGCCATGATTCAGAATCAAAAATAAAGTATACAGTAACGACAAATACTGACCTTATTCCCTTAGTTAAAGGTGAAGAGGTAAATAAGTAGTATAGGTCAACGACGACTCCCACTAGGAGTCAAACTCAGACAGTGATTACTTAAATTTAGATCTCTGAATTCTTTTGCATTTGCATTATGTAAATTTGGACTGATCCTTTTAATAATATTTTTCCAATAACTTTAACCCCCTCCTCCCTCGACTTATAGAGACTGCAGTAACCTTCTTCAAAATTTTCAAACTAATACGATAATTTGAAAATTGCTATAATCTTCCATTATCCTACTAAATTTTTAAACGTTACGGAGTAAATTTATCCGTGCTTATTAATTCCACAAGTATTCAAACTTGGAAATCCAAAAAAGGTTTAATTGCCTCGGCTAAGGATACTCTTACTAAATTTGCATAATTATACAACAATTTACAGAGTAGCTACTTTAATTCTAGGAATTTATTAAACGACCAGGACACTCGAACGGAACGGCTATACACCGGCAAGGAAAAGTTTATGGTTAACAGAAAGAGGAAGGAATCGCATGAAACGGGCTTTTCGTAAACTCGGACCATATAGAGGGCTGTAAAGAGAGCGGAGTAACGTGATTCCACCTGCCCGCCCACGTTTCAGCAAATGGAGATTACCAACAGGACTTATGTCCCGTTGGCTGTCGGAGTCTTTCGTTTATAAGGAGCAACGAAGACACGACAGAAAGAAACGACGCTCGTGAACACCAAGGGAGAAAACGAAAGGACGAGAGACATAGGGTGAAAAAGGATGAAAGGGAGAGATCGTGGAACGGGACGAGCTTAATGGAGCAGAAACGAATTCAAAAAGCCTGCTTCCTGGAAAAGGGGAATACGAGAAACTGCGAATGCAGTAAATTTTGTGATCCTAATCGTGGCGGTCCGACCACGTACAAGATGTTTTTAAAACAAATTCTAACCGAGTGATTTACGAATAAGAATTTAATAAAAATGTGTAAATGTAGACGGTGTAACTATAATTATGATAATATCGTACGAAAAGAAATTTAAACGAATATAAATAAAAATGCTTTTGCTTATATTAAACGATAGAGGGTTTGATTTTGATTCTATACAGCAATGTCAACTTTGCAGTGAAAAATTATATTTACATATTTTTTTCATTTAAAAATGAAACTTCTTAGAAAATCGTATTTGCGTTTCACCTGTGATAATACATATTACTAATATTAGCATAATAATATTATTCAAAATTTTCTTGTCTACTATAATATTTCAATGTTTATAACTCCCATATCGTATATTAATTGAACTTACAGCAATCAGTTATTTCCCTATACAAATATTTACCAAAATTTAACAAACAATCGTATTTACCATAAGTTTTTGCAAAATTTTCCAAATCTACAAACAAGTGGCAAATTACCTTCAATTTAAAAGCTATACCATCGTCATCTTTAGCTACAATTTCAACAACCTACCCCAAAACCGTACAATTAATCCCAACTTCTACATAAAACGAAAAATAAGTCCATAGAGACTTGAACCTTCGACCGCTGTCCTCGATCAACAAGAACGGAGAAACACAGCACGCGTCTGGTTACCGGAAGTCAAACAAGTATCCGCTATGCCGGCCCGCTCAAACGATATTGTTATTAGTTTCAGGAATATTGGCGGTATCTCGGGAACCGCGAGCCATGGGAACGGCGGAAAAGAAAGGTTTTCGTTCCACCGATGCCATAAAGGGCATCGTGGTCGCATGGAAAGAGGCTGTTGCAAGGAAAAAATGGGGGGCTGATCGGTGACCATCTTGGAAACGGAGTCTGGGGAGCAACGAGTCGAGTAGCCGGGACGAGCATGAACGACGTTTACACGGTAAAAAGGAGCTGGAATGCGAATTGGGAGAGAAAAGATGGGTTGTTTTGGCGAAGGTTATTTTCCGGCTGGACGAGCTCGTCTACTTCGCTATACATCGGGGAGAAATCTCCCTCTCTTGTTTAAGAAGACGCTCCTCTTCCGGCTGCAAGCTTACCGCTTCGCTACTTGACTTCCTCCGACATTTATTAGACAAACATCCTCTTTGTTGCTCTCCGGCGACTTCCTTTTTTCGTTTCTTTTATTTTTTAAGACCCATCGAGACTGCGTCACGAAGCCGACTTGGGACCCGTACCCGCATTACACTTTCAAAAGTCAAGACACTTGGCGAATTTCGCGTGGACCCGAGGAAAATCGCGCAATTTAATTTAATTTGTGTGAAATCCAGGCGGCGAATTTTTCTTTGTTATAAAATACCAAAAAATAACAATAAGAGTACTAGAAAGTTCAAAAGTACAAGAACCGAGAAATATAAAATGTAACAAATGCAAAAGCTAAGAAAAATATAAAAATAAGTAATAACATATCTTCACCTAAATAATATATATAAATAATAATATATAAATTAATTTTTTAACACAGTTTTTGTTGTATTGTTATCAATTTTATTTATAAAAAGAAATTATCAAAAATCTATTACAGATCGTAAGTTTTCTTCTTTAATAAAACTAGTAATTCCATTATCGTTCGAAAACACTGATAAAATAACAAATATGACTAAAATATTTAAACGTAGCTACACCATATCGTACAATAATTACTTCTGCATCAAATATTCAAAAGTTTTGTTACAAAATATATGACCTCGAAGATAAGTGAAATTTATGCAGGATAATTATATTTTCATTGCTGCTTCCTTGACTATTATCGCTACGATGACTTTGCTATTATCGCAGATACATAAGATAGTGTCTTCCTGCTTCTATTAATGGCTTCTGACGTCATTTCCCTGGAGCGTTTTGCTTTGGGTCGAATAGCCGAAGGGCACGGTTTACCCAGGCCCGGTCTAACGAAGGGTAATGCAAAAAGCCGGGTTTACGAGAGATCCTCGCAGGAACTGGGTCACGCGTCCCTAACGACCCTAATTTCCTCCTCCTCGTCATCGTTTTTCTCCGAAGGATGATTTGGCTCGATTCGTTGTACGTGCCTCAATCCCGAAGATAAATCGCATCGCAACTTTCCCGGAGAGGAAAAAAACCATCTCACGGATATTGATAGTTTAACGAACGCGAATTTTTGCACCGTAAGTTAATCTGCTAATTGTTCTAACGAACGGACAGGAAAACTATGAGTGCGGCTATCTCAAAACGTAACAAATAAGATTTTTGTTACAAAGTGTTATGATTAATTCGTTTTTCCAAATTTTTAATAACTCTTTGAATAGAAACTTTAATATAGGCATACGATGTCCAAGAACGGCGATTTAATGCGATTTTGTTGAAACTAATTCGTCAGGCACTTAACATTTTATGTACCGGAAGCCTATTAACCGGCTTTTTAATACCACTGATTATTAATCCCTTGCACTATTTTGACGAGTCAGACTCGTGACGCACCTTACGCTGCAAATGTTACAAACCTGACTTATATTTTTATTGCAATTCAATTGTAACTGTAATTCCAATTACAATTGGTACGATATACCATCGTTAAATGTAAATTATATATAATATTAGAATTTTCTTTATCTAATTTAACATTGCAACAATAAATATTTACCTTTGTCTGAGGCACTCGTGACAAAACTGATAGTGCGAGGGGTTAATTGGGAACCTTTAGCAAACCCTTATTTATTATTCTTTTGTCTATAACACTGTTGAAGTAATGAAAGTTAGGATTGCCGTAATTAACATTTTGACTGCCACGCTGCAGTTACTAAAAATTTAATTATAATTAAGTTACTAAAATTTTCACAATATATATTATGTAATATTGTCTAAATTTTCATAATATATAAAATATCTGATAGGAATATTTTCAATTAAATAAACTAAAGAATTCCTAATAACATAAGCGACGGTTTTTAATGGGTGACGTGGCAGTAAAAGTGTTAAAGGAATATTGAAAATACGGACTACCCCTCTTATTCTTTAATTAATGTCAAATTATAAAGGAATATTGTTTATTTCTATTATTTAAAGTGTTAGATAGTATGTTAAAGCGTAAGTATAAGGAAAAATGAAGTGGTTAAATTCCCTTCAAAATCACAGTATTCAACACGTTAATCCTTCAGTACCAATTAGTACAATGAAATGGTAAAACTTTTCAATCATTTATATTGCCAATATTTATTATGAATAGTATAACAATGTTGTTATATTTTTATTGCTAACATTTCTGTTATAAATGATATTAAAATATATGATATGTGCATTTATAATATGTTTCTGACAACCTTAAAAATAGTTCTGGAATTCGAGCCTAAAAGGGTTAATCGTTAAAAGACAATGTTAACGATATCACCGACGTTCGTCCTGTCTTTCGTTTCACGGGGCTAATTAATAGGGCTCCTGACAGACGCAACTGTCCAAGATCTTTCTGGATCCATTAGCAGTCGGTGCAGCACGCGTGCACCGTGAATGCATCTTAACAAAGCTCGATGCAAGTGATGCATGCTACGGAATCGGCTTGCGTAACGCACATGCACGATGCACGCCACGCCGGCTGACCCACATGCGCGGTCTTTATTTAAACTGGTTTCCCCTTCGGCATCCTTTGCCGCCGTCTTTCGGCTACAATTTCATTAACCCGTTCGAGATCGAAGATTTTTTATGAAACAATCCCCGAAAACCGACATTCGTTAACTTTCTCCCGTAACCAGCACGGATAAATTTTGGTAAAAATGTAATTTCATATTATATTATCTTTGTTTATTTTTTTTAACCCTTTCACTTTGAAGTAAATGTACAAACATAAGGAAAGTTATGTTTAAGTTAAAAATAGAATAATTTCCGATTTTCTACATTTTTTCAAATGTAATGTTCGTTCTCTTGATTTATATTAAAAAATATGAAATGTCTAAACCGATCTATACAAAATGATCAATCTTTAAATTGAAATTAGTAATATAATAATATTAAACGTGACATTTATCATTTTCATTTTTATGTGTTTGTAATAGAGCATTTCTTACATAAAAGAGGGATAATAATTTTACTTTGACAACATCAAACTTATCGAATGAATAGGATTAGAGATATTGAAAAATGACACCAAAACTTCTTTGCTTCGCACAGCACCCAAACCCACCGAGACGAAACGTATGAAAATGAAGGTAGCTACACGTAGTCCTCGCCGCGGGATTTGCGCGTGAAAAGACAGGACGAAATGTTTTTCGATTTATTCCAGCAGGAGATCCTGGAATTCCTGTCCATCGGAAGCACGGAAGGCAATCGAAACAATGGGAATTCCGTCGGACCATCCAGCGACGGTTTCCAGCTGTCTGGCTCCTTTCATTTTTCCTCCTCGTTTGCCGCGTTTCCACGGAATCCGTGTCCCGCCAATTTCCGCGGCTCGCTTTGTTCGAAGGAAACGAAACGGGGGAACGTTTGCCCGCCACGATTCCGGGCAACGTCTGTTCCTGGAGATTTTTCACGTTCGTTTGCCCGTGTTTCGGCAACCTGCTCCGCTTTTTTAGCTGGTGCAAGCGCATATTTCGAAGGCTGACAGGCTCGCGACTACGCTTTGCTTTTGTACTTGAAGCGCCAATACGTGGCTATCGGTTGTAGTTTAGCAACGAGCATACAAGGTGACTATCCTATATCGTATACAGAATACCTTAAAACTAATGTTTTTAATGAAAAATGACCCTGCGATGAGGCTTATTTGAAAAGTTTACTATCGCACCCAATTTGTTACAAAAATTAAAAGAGTATTTGCAATAAGAAGAATTTATAACTTTGTTTTAACGAAAACAAAATTCAAAATTAATTCAAATTCGAATTGAAAGAAAATGAAATTTAATATTTAGTATGGCCTCGTTTGGCCTTGATATCTGCCGCCAACCATCTGGGCATGCTTTCGACCAGTTTATGTAGATGATTAGGATCGAGACTTTCCAAAGCTCGGTTATTGTCAAAATTTGTATGCGTGTGTTTTTTCGAATATTTTTAACTCTAGAACTACCAAATGGGTCAAAATGACTCGTTCCAGATATTTTATTTTATACTACAAAATATATCTAGATGCTTTAGTCAAAATGTAAACTGGTTTTTATTAACATAAATCATCATGTTTCATCCCTTAGTTACATAGTTTTCTATTTTATTTTCAATTTAAAAGAAAGTGCAGATCGAACATTTACAAAAAGAAAATTATGTTTACAATGATACCATAAAAGTATCTCTGTAAATTATAATTACGAATTTTAATTTGAATAAACATTCTGCGAATTAGTCAATATAATACAAAATAAGTGAAGAATTCAATATTTTTGGAATTTTTGTAATTTTTGTTCGCACCACTTTCCTAATAATTAGCACCCATATGATTGTGTGTATACACAACTTTGAGCATCAATGAGTTAACCAAGATAGCAGTCGATCGAGCGCTTTTCATTGCCAATAACACAGGTATCGTTGATAAAAATATTTCCTCCGTGGCGTCGATGGACGATTAACGCGCGATTTAACGCGTAACCCAGTTTCACAAGTGCTGCAAATAACTGGATACAACTACCTGGTAGCGCGCGTTGCGAGACTATTTTTGAAAAGGCCATGGTAGTAAACAGTTTGTTCGATTGCTCTTAGAATTACCCGGTAAAATCGACCGTCACGATACATCGTACACAGTTTTGTAGGTTAATGGTTGGGTATCGATAAATTCGAGCGACAACTACCCGCCTCGAGGGTGGTATAATCGAACTTCGATTAAAACCGATGAATAATGGCCAGCGAAAAGTACGATCGATCGATAATTACTGTTACTCGAAGAAGAATTTTCAATTTACAGATTGCAATTATTTGAAAAATCCAAATTTTGATGTATCATCGTTTTAAATGTTAAATATAATATTTGTAATATCTTTGGAGGGTTAAAAGTTCCAATTTGCGAGACTCTAGATTATATAAAAATATAAAGGTCAAATTTTGACCTAAAATCATTTTTAATTTATACAAATTTGCTAATCGAATTAATTTACGAACACAATATCCGCACTGTTATAAAACAGAATAAATTTTGTTTCACTTTTGGGCATTATTATTTCAGCAAAAATTATTTAATGCTTTGATTACTATACTACATAAATTATTAGCCAATTAAAATGGATTTCGTATCGCGATAATAAACTGAATTCATGAATTAAAATTACAAATGATGTTAATAAGAGCATTAATGAGTATCATCTCCCTCCTTCTCTCAATTATTTAATTATTCCGATAAAAGTTTTTAGTTGCAGCAGTTATTACTACGCAACGTTCCCACGATTTCCTCAAATGATAAAACGGAAGTGTGTTCCATTAAAGCACCTACACAGCTGGATTACCAGCATTGTTGGATTATTGATAGGGGCGAAGCTTGTATCTGCCCTTTACGAGGCACGATTGGATACATATTTGATGAAACACGGCTGCCACGGAAGGAACGCATTATCGTCACCCTTTTCACGGCAAGTGAAAAGCGTATTCTTGATTAATATTTGACGATCGATCTACTTAGCGACAAAATGGCTATTCGTGAAAGAAAACGCGGCAGTAACAACCATTGCCAAATATATTAACTTTGGCAGTTGTTTATAAAGTATCCAAGTCTTATATATTGTAATTCTATAAATAAAGAAAAAGTTTTTATAGTCCAAAATGATAATTTGAATAATACTTTAATACTTTAAAAACAGTTTAAAATATATAAGTCACCTAAGGGTTAATGCAAAAGAAAATTATTCCACGAATAATTAAAATTTCTTATTCTGATTGCCAACAACGACAAACGTAAAATATGAATTAATTACTTCACGAAAAGGATTGTACAAATTTATAGTAGTATTGCAAGAAGTATTAAGTAAATCTCAAATCCAATTAACCCACTCGTAGCCAAATTAACTTAAAACTAAATTAAAACCAAGCCCCTTTTATTTTTAACAGTTGAAACGCCTAACAAGGTGCACAATTTTCTTGTATTTTAAGTTTGAAATTCAACTACGAAAGGGTTAAGGATTGATTAGATATTCCGTAAAGTGTTCCTAAAATTTCGCGAACCAAAAAACCGAAGAATCGATAATTTAACAAACGACCTGTCTTGACACCAATGACTATTACATTCTATGAATTACATACCGAGTTGATGGCTGTCATGCTGCTAACTCGACCTGGATCTGTGTCCACTAGCCCGTTGTCACTCTACAACAAAAAAATGGAAAAAAATCGTCGGTTAATAATGGACAATCACGAATCGAAACTACAGGACAGCAAAATCGGTGATCAAACAGCGAACGGATCGTTCGTCACCGAAATTTGCGTTTCAATTAACGCGTATGCTCGAAACGAATTTTATAAAAATAAGAAGAATCGTGTAAGAATATACAAACCGTTAATTGAGCACGTACGAAATAAGAGGTGAAATATTTTTTCGACAAAAATAAGAAAAATAATATCCCAAGAACGGAAGTAAATACGAGCTAATGCGAGTGCACTTCACACGGCGGGCACGCGATTTTATTTTAATCGTCGTCGCTCGCAATTAAAATCTCGTCTCGACGAAAATGTTTCTTATTTGACCCTCCAAACCGTCTCGTTAAACGAGAACATTAATTATACAACGTACGCTGACCGGATACTACGAAATATTTACCTCCAGTTGCAAAATATCGATGAATATATTAATTCTAGTCTGATACAATGTGATGATATAAAAATTGGTAAAATATCGCTTGTGGCACGTCAATTTGAAGCCTGAAGCGTAACAAAAATAGCCATGATCGTGTTTCGTTATTATTTTCAATACAAAATGACGGGTAGTCAATTATTGCAAACAATGACTAATTTCTAGACTTACTTCAAAATAGCACTTATGACACATCCACTTAAAGCTTTAATAAATATACCTGCAATATCGTTTCACTAATATTTTTAAATTAGCTGACTAATTTACAACTTAATATTTTCCATTAGCGAATATCGAATTTTCAATGATTTTCTTTGGATCTGTATTATCACACCAAATATATAATTAAATGCATATAAGGGGTATGTTGAAATAAAACCTGTTAACTATACAAGATACTGACGCACGAACAATGATTAAATCCAGAACCTTCTGTTCCCATCAACGGACGCAAACAATCTGCTCGAATATTTCTCTCCCCAAATGGTCCGTGTAGATCTCGCGATCGATTTAGGAACTTACTTTTAGGATATTGAGTCAACATAAACGGCCGAACGAAATCGTTATTCCGGCTAAGAGGGTTCGTAAAACAGAACCAGTCGACGTGGCGAGAATTAAAAACGAGCCAACATTCGTTTTAACCCTCGTTTTACGACGCCTGTCGCGGCTACACCCCCCTTCCACCACTTCGAATCTCATCTGTGACTAGAAACTGGGTTGTTTCCCTCGGAAATCACACCTACCTTGTCTCGTTTCGTGAATATAACAACCTGGCTGGGAGAAGAACGACAGTTAAAAGTACCTTTACGCGTGACATTAAAAGTCATGAGTACTGCTGCCACGACTCTGCAATATTTTCATTCATGAGAGCACATTTTTTAAATTTCTAAAATAAAACAGAGTAATTCGAAGATAAAAATCACAGAATGTGCATTTATTTAAACAATTTTGAAACCATTAGAGTAAAAATTTAAACATTATGGTACTTTTATCCAATGTCATAGCAGTACAACTTATTGTCTCGGTTGAACTTGTTACCCCTACGATAATAATTCGACGTCATGACACTGAAATGACTTTCATTGTCGCGACATTGTGCCACGGCATCCAATTCCTTTTGAACATGGTGTCAAGTGAAGAGGCTACAAATTTCCAGAGTGAAAGAATTAAATAGTTCGGGTACGAAAATGGATTTAACGGATCCGCTGTCATTGGCAAATCAAGTCAAGAAGGTATAACTGTCTCGACAATGCTACCTACCGCGATTCCGTGGTAGCAATGCTGCGACAGCGAATCAAATCTCACAATACCGCGACATCAAGTTTCTGTGACGACAAAAATCGTGACGTTTTAGTGTCATGACACTGTACTTCCACTTTTCACCGACGAACAAAATCGCGACAGTTAGTGTCGCGTCATCAAATGTTGCGATTTACCGACAACGCTCCCTAAAAAGACGAGAACGAATCAGGTTAAGGGTAGCGAGGGACGACGACGGAACGGCAGGTTCACACTAACTTTGACACGTAAATTTATTCAAGCATAACCGATCTGGCAGACGTTCAAGACGGACGCTCTACCTCCGGCTTGAAGTCCAGCGGTGTTTTACGAGCAAAGTTCGGAACGACACTTGCACCGTGGCTCCTCTTTCGCTTCTCTCACACAGTTCCGTGGCCGTGCTGTCGCCTTTGTACTATTTCTTCGTCGTGCCTCCGAGACCTCTCCGCCACGTCCCGCGGCACGGTTCGACGAGTCGACAAGCGAGCACGGAATTTCCATCTCGATAATCCTGACTGCTTCTCGCCTGACCTCGAGCGTCGCCGTTCGTTCGAATCGAACGAACCTCCAAGAACCTCTTCCTCTGTCACCCCCCTGAGAGATCAGGATGCTGAATTTTTACTGTGTTCAACGAATCCTGGACTATGAAGTGGTCGAATTATGTTATACAGAGTGGACGAACTGATAAGTCGAAAACTTTTGAAGCTTACAAGTGGAATAGGAAAGTCTATAAGTGATATTGTTACGATCCATACCCTTATTCACTAGACTTTTTTCCCTACAGTTAAAGGATATTCCAGTTTACAAGCACCGAAAACCCGAATATTTAAGACAGACGCATCATAAAGAGCCTTCAGTAAAACAATTTTTAAAATAGACAAAGGACGACATCACTCCACGACACCGTGACGGCACATTCCAACTTATACCTGACAGGACGTTTCGAACTGTTTTTACAAGGCGTGACTTAAAACCAGTATTTTTCAACCCTCGACATATTTCACGACTAGACAGGGCACACACTGACTCTCGAAAAATAGTATAAGAACATCAACATTAGATGTAAGAATAATTAATTATCATTCTCAAGAACAAGTATCAGATAAACACACAATTTGAAATTTAAACAAATTATATTAAACATACAACAAATCTAGTTATTTATTCAGATTCCGTATTACAATACAATCAAGAGCTACATACTTCATACATATATGATCAATCGATCAATCTATGGTTAATATAAATCCCAACAATAATGGTAAACTTTGTCTCGAGACTATATTTAAAAATAACAAAAGGATGGCGTACGCGTTGAATCAAAATGCAACGTTTACCAGTGGGATCAGAATCGAAGTAACTTCCGACCGACCATTGTTACATACTAAAACCGAACGAAAGTAGATTTTGGCTCTACGAAGAGGACACGTGACGCAATAAAGCAACGGGGAGATTTAAAGGTGTCGTCTCAGGGACTCGGAATACAATGTTAT